>QAXK01003626.1:0-31548 GCA_004335735.1 Chlorella sp. KRBP | reverse complement strand
AGCCAGTTCCGGGGCACCCGGCGCGTCGTAGGTGACGGCGTGGTAGCGGTCGGGGAATCCCCAGAAGTCATAGGTCAACGGGGTGCGCGCGTCGGTGGACCCGATGGTCAGGGGCGCGGCCTCCCAGTGCGCAGAGACCACGAGGATCGCCGACGGGACCGGCAGCGCGCCCGCCCAGGCCCGCAGTTGGGACACCCACAGAGCATCGTCGACCAGCGGCGGCGCGCCGTGCGAGAGGAACATCGCCGGCATGCGGACAGGCATGTATCGAGTGTGCCCGACATATTAGGGTTCAGGCATGACTCAGACGGTGCGCGGAGTGATCTCTCGGACGAAGGGCCAGCCGGTCGCAGTGGTGGACATCGTGATCCCCGACCCCGGCCCGGGCGAGGCCGTCGTGGCCGTCGAGGCCTGCGGCGTCTGCCACACCGACCTGCACTACCGCGAGGGCGGCATCAACGACGAGTTCCCCTTCCTCCTCGGGCACGAGGCCGCCGGTCGGGTCGAGGCGGTCGGTGAGGGCGTCACCGAGGTCGCGCCCGGCGACTTCGTCATCCTCAACTGGCGCGCCGTCTGCGGGCAGTGCCGCGCCTGCCTCAAGGGCAAGCCCTGGTACTGCTTCGCCACCCACAACGCCACGCAGAAGATGACGTTGACCGACGGCACCGAGCTCTCGCCGGCGCTCGGCATCGGGGCCTTCATCGAGAAGACCCTCGTCGCCGCCGGCCAGTGCACGAAGGTCGACGAGGCCGACGCCGCCGCCGTCGGGCTGCTCGGCTGCGGCGTGATGGCCGGCTTCGGGGCCGCGGTCAACACCGGTGGCGTCGGGCGCGGCGACTCGGTCGCGGTCATCGGCTGCGGCGGGGTCGGCAACGCGGCGGTCGCCGGGGCGCACGTCGCGGGAGCGACGACCATCGTCGCCGTCGACGTCGACGCCCGGAAGCTCGAGGCCGCGAGGCGCTTCGGCGCCACGCACACCGTCGACGCCTCCACCGAGGATGCCGTGGAGGCGGTGCGCGCCCTGACCGGCGGGCACGGGGCCGACGTCGTCGTCGAGGCGGTCGGGCGGCCCGAGACCTACGAGCAGGCCTTCTACATGCGTGACCTCGCGGGCACCGTCGTGCTCGTCGGGGTCCCGACCCCGGAGAAGCAGGTCACCCTGCCGATGATCGAGATCTTCGGCCGCGGCGGGGCGCTGAAGTCCAGCTGGTACGGCGACTGCCTGCCCTCGCGCGACTTCCCGATGCTCGTCGAGCTGTACAAGCAGGGCCGCTTCGACCTCGACGCCTTCGTCACCGAGAAGATCGGCATCGGCGACGTCGAGGCCGCGTTCGACCGGATGCACGGGGGCGAGGTCCTGCGCTCCGTCGTCGTCCTGGAGGGGCAGGCGTGAGCGGCACCGACCTCGGCGCCGACGTCCCCACCTCGCCGGGCGGCGTGCGGGTCGAGCGGGTCGTGACCTCCGGCCTCTTCGAGCTGGACGGCGGGTCCTGGGAGGTCGACAACAACGTCTGGCTGCTCGGTGACGACGACGAGGTGCTCGTGGTCGACGCGGCCCACGACGCGCGGGCGATCCTCGAGGCGGTCGGGAGCCGCCGGGTCGTGGCCGTCGTCTGCACCCACGGCCACAACGACCACGTCAACGCCGTCGCCGACCTCGTCGCCGAGACCGGCGCCACCGCCTGGCTGCACCCCGAGGACCGCGTGCTCTGGGACCAGAGCCAGGACGCGTCGCCCGGCGGCGAGCTCGCGGACGGCCAGGCCTTCACCGTCGGCGACGTCGAGGCCACCGTGCTGCACACCCCCGGCCACGCACCGGGCGCCTGCTGCCTCCACGTGCCCGCGCTGGGCGTGCTGTTCAGCGGCGACACCCTGTTCAACGGGGGGCCCGGCGCCACCGGCCGCTCCTACAGCGACTTCCCGACCATCGTCGAGTCGATCCGCACGCGGCTGCTCACCCTGCCGGGGGAGACGGTGGTCCTCACCGGCCACGGCGACCCCACGCGCATCGGCGCCGAGGCCCCGCAGCTCCAGGAGTGGCTCGACCGCGGCCACTGAGCGGACCACACCACGCCGCCTGCCGAGGTTTCGCGTCGTCACCGTGACGGCGCGGAGGTTCCGACCGGGCGTGGATGCATCCCCGTCACGAGCGAACTTCCGCGTCATCACCGTTATGACGGGGTTGTCCACGAGGCGCTGGCGTGGGGTTCACGGGCCGACGCCCGGGCGAGAGCGGCCCGGACCCGGGCGGCCACCCGACCGGGGCGCTCCAGGTCGGCCCACGTGATGCGCACGACCTCGTACCCGAGGGCACGCAGTCGGTCCTCGCGCGCCTTCTCCGCGGCCAGCGCGGCGCGCCCGTCGGCACCCTCGTACTTGACGAGCCCGTCGAACTCGACGACCACTCGACCCGCCACCAGCAGGTCGACCCGTGCGAACATCACACCCCACTGGTCGGCGATGCGCACCTGGGACCTCACGGCGTGGCCGAGGTCGAGGAGCAGCAGGCGCGTCCGGGTCTCGCCCACGGACTCGCTGAGCGGCTCGGTCTGCCGGAGCCACTTCCTTGAGCGGGCGGCCTGCCGCGGTGACTCGGCCAGCCGCCCGACCCACCGCAACGCGTCGTTGAGGTCGGCGGCTCCGACCCGGAGCGCCGCGTCTCCCGCGACCACCGAGGTGTCCCGACCCTCGCGAAGCGCTACCTGTGCGAGAGCGACCTCGACGGGAACGGTCCGGCAGTCCTCGACCACGACGACCGGGAGGTCCACCTCGGTCGGATGGATGCGCAGCCCGGCGGCCCGCCGGACGCGCGAGACGTCGCCGCAGACATCGACCACATCGAAAGGCACGCCGTGCAGCGGCAGGCCGTGGACGGCGAGGGCACTCTGGTGGGTGGCGGCCTCGTACGGGTGGCCCCGTGCGTGCAGGACGGCCCGGGCGCGCAGGTCGAGGCGTCGCTCCGGTGTGGCCTGCGCCCATGCGGAGCCCAGCACGTACGCGCCACGACGTACGCGGACCAGCAGCTGCGCGTCGACGAGCTCGGCGAGGGCGTTCGGGTCGACGTCGAGCCGGGTGGCGTCGCGCGTGGACAGGACGCCGTGCTGCACGGCGCCAAGGGCCATGAGTCGCTCGGACATCCCCTGATGGTGCCCGTTCGGTCGACCGGCGCCGCGGCGTCATCCACAGGTATGGGACTGGTGTTCCGCGGCGTCACGGTGACGTCGCGGAAGTCTTCCAATGACACGGATGCATCCGCGTCCACGGCGAAGTTCCGCGTCATCACGGTGAAGACGGGGATGCTCGGCCGGCGGCCGTGGATGCGGGGCCCCGGCAGGGCGGCCGGTAGCCTGTCGCGGGTGACCCTCAGGCTCTTCGACTCCCTCACGCGCGAGCTGCGTGACTTCGTCCCCGTCGTGCCCGGCAAGGCGGGGATCTACATCTGTGGGCTCACGACCCAGGCACCGCCGCACATCGGCCACGTCCGGTTCGCCGTGGCCTTCGACGTGCTGCGCCGCTGGCTCGAGCGCGGGCACGGCTACGACGTCACGCTCATCCGCAACGTCACCGACATCGACGACAAGATCCTCGCGAAGTCGGCCGAGGCCGGCGAGCCCTGGTACGCCCTGAGCTACCGCAACGAGCTGGAGACCGCCGACGCCCTCGAGGCCCTCGGCGTGCTGCCGCCCACGTACGAGCCGCGCGCCACCGGCCACGTGCCCGAGATGGTCGAGCTGATGGAGACCCTCGTCGCGAAGGGCCACGCGTACGCCCCGGCCGACGACTCCGGCGACGTCTACTTCGACGTCCGCAGCTGGCCGAGCTACGGCGAGCTGACCCACCAGAGCGTCGACGACATGTCCGACGCCGAGGACGCCGACCCCCGCGGCAAGCGCGACCCGCGCGACTTCGCCCTGTGGAAGGGTCGCAAGGACGGCGAGCCCGAGACCGCCTCGTGGCAGACGCCCTTCGGCACCGGCCGGCCCGGCTGGCACCTCGAGTGCTCGGCGATGGCCCGCAAGTACCTCGGCGACACCTTCGACATCCACGGCGGGGGCGTCGACCTGCGCTTCCCCCACCACGAGAACGAGGTCGCGCAGTCCCGCGCCGCCGGGCTCGGGTTCGCCAACTACTGGCTGCACAACGCCTGGGTCACCCTCGGCGGCGAGAAGATGAGCAAGTCGCTCGGCAACTCGCTGCGCGTCAGCACCGTCGTCGAGGAGCACCGCCCGCTCGCCGTCCGCTACTACCTGACCGCCGCGCACTACCGGAGCACCATCGAGTACCACGACGGCTCGATCGAGGAGGCGGCCACCACCGTCGAGCGGATCGAGGGCTTCCTGCGCCGGGCGCTCCCGGGCACCGACACCCTCGTGCCCGACGGCTCCACCGAGCTGCCGGCCGACTTCCGCGAGGCGATGGACGACGACCTCGGGGTCTCCGACGCGCTCGCGGTCCTCCACCAGGCCGTCCGGGCCGGCAACATCGCGCTCGAGGACGGGGACGAGGACGACGCCGCCGGCATCGCCCGACAGGTCGTCGCGATGGCCGACGTGCTCGGTGTCAACCCGCTCGACCCGCTGTGGTCCTCGGGCGGCTCGGAGGCCGACGACACCACCGCCGCGCTCGACGCCCTCGTGTCCGAGCGCGTCGCCGCCCGCGCGGCCGCCCGCTCGGCGCGCGACTACGAGACCGCCGACGCCATCCGCGACGAGCTGACCAGTGCGGGAATCGCCCTCGAGGACACCGCGGCCGGCGTCCGCTGGTCCCTCATCCGATCCAAGGGAGACTGACGTGGCCGGCAACTCGCAACGACGTGGGGCCGTCCGCAAGGGCGGCAAGAAGGGCCCGACCGTCGGGTCCGGTGGCCAGCGCCGCCGCGGTCTCGAGGGCAAGGGGCCGACCCCCAAGGCCACCGACCGCCCGAACCACAAGGCGCACAAGTCGGCCAAGGCCGCCGACCGCAGCAGCGGCGGGCGCCCGACGGGCGGACGCTCCGGCTCGCGCAAGGCGCCGGCCTCGAGCGAGATCGTCGCCGGCCGCAACTCGGTCCTCGAGGCCCTGCGCGCTCACGTGCCGGTGACGACGATGTACGTCGCCGGCCGCATCGACTCCGACGACCGGGTGCGCGAGGCGATCAAGACCGCCACCGAGCGCTCCATCCCCATCCTCGAGACCCCGCGGGGCGAGCTCGACCGGCTCACCGACGGCGCCGTCCACCAGGGCCTGGCCCTCCAGGTCCCGCCGTACGAGTACGCCCACCCGCGCGACCTCGTCGACCCCGAGGCCCCGGGCATCCCGCTCGTCGTCGCCCTCGACGGCATCACCGACCCGCGCAACCTCGGCGCCATCGTGCGCTCGGTCGCCGCGTTCGGCGGGCACGGTGTCGTCGTGCCGAGCCGCCGCTCGGCCGGGATGACGGCCAGCGCCTGGAAGACCTCGGCCGGCGCCGCGGCCCGCATCCCCGTGGCCCAGGCGGCCAACCTCACGCGCGCGCTCGAGGACTTCCGCAAGGCCGGGTTCTTCGTCATCGGCCTCGACATGGACGGCGACGTCGAGCTGCCCGAGCTCGAGCTGGCCTCCGAGCCGCTCGTCATCGTCGTCGGGTCCGAGGGCAAGGGGCTCTCGCGCCTGGTCTCCGAGACCTGCGACCAGATCGTGTCCGTGCCGATGAGCTCGGCCGTCGAGTCGCTCAACGCGGGCATCGCCACCGGCGTCACCCTCTACGAGGTCGCCCGCCGCCGTCGCGGCTGACCCCGACCCCGTCCTCCGGCTCGGGTCCTCCGATCGCCGGACACGGCCGCGGGGTGCGTGGCACCATCGTGCGGCCGGACGGTCGCCGTGGCCGCCCGGGGAGAGGACGACGATGACGCCGCAGGAGCCCGGCCTCGGCGAGCTCGGCGGCCTCGGCGGCTTCGCGGCGCCCCCTCAGCTGCCTCCCCCGGTGGAGGCCTACCGCAGCGACCCGGGGTCGGCACCCGCGGGGGCCATCACGCCGGTCCAGGAGGTCACCCGCCACGGCCTGCGCGTGCGCTGGGACGGCACGGTGCTCCCACCGTCCTCGGTGCTCACCGCGGTCCACCTCATGTGGGCGGGCGCCGTGCTCGACCTCCTCCTCGGCATCGTCTCCGCGCTGCGGGCCGAGTCGGTCGTCACGGAGACCGTCCGCTCCTCCGGCGTCGCCACGGACCCGGGGTTCGTCGGCCTCGTCGGCACGGGCGCACGCGTCGGCGGCGTCGTCGGCGCGTTGGTGACGGGGGCCCTCTGGATGTGGATGGCCACGGCGAACGGGAGCGGGCGGGCGTGGGCACGCGTCGTCGCCTCGGTGTTCTACGCCGTGGCGCTGCTCAGCACGTTCGTCACCACGCTCGGTCGGGACCTCGTCGCCCTGCTCCTCGTGCTCCCCGGGTTCGTCGTCGGGAGCGTGGCGGTCGTCCTCCTCTGGCTGCCCGCGTCCTCGCAGTACTACGACGCGGTGCGGCGCCGGCGCCGGTGACGCGCGTGGAGGGCCCGGAATGCCCTGACTGCGCCCGCGCCCTGTGGGAGGATCGGCGCCGCCGGACGCTCCGGCAGGGGGCTGGGCCCCCGCACGCACGGAAAGAGGACTGCATTGTCTGACTACGGTTCGCCCCCGCCGCCGCCCCCCGTCGCCGGTGGTGTCGCCGGTGGGCCGCCCGACAACAAGCTCGTCTGGGCCATCCTCGTGACCCTGTTCTGCTGCCTGCCGTTCGGCATCGTCGCGATCATCAAGTCCGCCGAGGTCAACAACAAGTGGTCCTCCGGTGACTACGCCGGGGCCCAGCAGTCCGCGGCCGACGCCGGCAAGTGGATCAAGTGGTCGGTCATCGCCGGCATCGTCTCGGCCGTGCTCGCGGTCATCCTCTGGTTCGGCCTCTTCGCCGCCATCCTCGCGACCTCCAGCACCACCAGCCCGTGACCCGATGACCACCGCCGCGGCGGCCGTGGTGCACCGGGTCCGGTCCCTCGGGACCAGCGGGAACCGGTGGCACCGCGTGCTGCCCCCGGCCGGGGTCGCGCTCGCGACCGCGGCGGTGGTCACCACCCTCGGGGTGGTCGACCCGAACGCCCCCGGGCACTACCCGCCCTGCCCGTGGCTCTTCCTCACCGGCACCTACTGTCCGGGGTGCGGCACCCTCCGCGCGGTGCACGCGCTGGCCCACGGTGACGTCGCAACGGCCCTGGCACGCAACCCGATCGCGGTCATCGCGTCGGTGTGGCTCGCCGGCTGGTTCCTCGTCTGGACCCATCGGCAGTGGACCGGCAGGCAGCGGACGACGATGGCTCCGGCGTGGGTGCTGTACACGCTGCTCGGCGTGGTGCTCGCCTACTGGGTGCTGCGGAACGTCCCGGGCTGGACCTGGCTGTCGCCGGCCTGAGCCCGCGGGTGTCCGCAGGGCGTGGGTCAGGCGGGGGAGAGGAACTCCCAGCCGGGGATGTTGCGGACCACGCCGAACGCGACGACCGCGACACCGAGCGCGACGGGCAGCCAGTTCGGGACGGTGGTGCGCACGGGGCGGCCCTGCCGCCGGCGCACGAGCCGGTACGCCACGTAGAGGGCGAGCGCGAGGTAGAGCGGGGGGACCAGCGGGTGGCGGGCGAAGGCGCCCGCGACGTCCCCGTGGAGGAGGTCGAAGGTCGCGCGCGTCCCGCCGCAGGCCGGGCAGTACAGCCCGGTCAGCTGCAGGAGGACGCAGCCGGGGTAGTGCCCCGGCTCGTTGGGGTCGTGCGTCAGGAGGTACGCCAGGCCCCCGGCGCCCACGACGCCGGCGGCCCCCCACCACACGCGTGGGGGGAGACCGCCGAGGCCGTGGGCGTGGGTCGACACGTCAGTTGTTGAACTGGAACGAGTCGTTCATGCCGATGGCCGCGCCGAGGATCATCATGATGATCGCGAGGACGATGGCGACGATGCCGGTGATGAAACCACCCTGGGCCAGGCCGCGACCGGCCTGCCCGGTGCGGGCGATCTCCTGCTTCGAGAGGTAGCCGAGCACCGTGCCGCCGATGCCCAGGAGCAGGCCGACCACGGAGCAGCAGATCGCGAAGATGATGCCGAGGACGCTCAGCACCAGGGCGATGACGGCCTTGGTGTTGTTGCCGCCGAGGCCACCGGCCGGGCTGCCGCCGGGCATGGCCGGGGGCGGCGCGCCGTAGTCGCCACCCACGGGCGGGGGCGGGGCGGTGTAGCCACCGGAGTCACCGGGGGGCGGCGGGGGCGGCGGGGTGAACCCACCCGAGTCGCCGGCGGGCGGCGGCGGGGGCGTGCTGGAACCGCCCTCGGTGGACGAGCCCCCGATGGGCTCCTCCGGCTCCGGCGCCGGCGGGAAGCCACCACCGGGCGGGGGCGGCGGGGGCGGGGGCGTGCTGCTGCTCATGGGTCCTCCCACGTCGGTGTCCGGCAGGAGCCGGCTCGCGCCAACCCTAGCGGCAGCACGCCCGACACGGACGGTGATCCCGGGCCGGCCCCGCCCGCGTGGCGCGACTCCCGCGACGCGGGGCCTAGGCCTTGGGGACCTTGACGACCGTGGAGTGGGCTGCCTTGTCCGCCACCGTCTGTCGGTCCTCGTCCCAGAGCATCCAGAGGTAGGACAGGTAGAACAGCTGGTTGACGAGCCCGCCCACGACCTCGCGGACGAAGCACATGCCCGCTCCGATGGGTCGCCCGGTGCGGGTGTCGAGGAGCATGAGGCCGACGACGCCCTTCCCGATGCTCTGGCCGCGCCGGCCCATCCGGAAGACCCTGTTCCACAGCTGGATCCCGAGGCCCAGGAGGAAGCCGGAGACGATGAGGAGGATGCCGGTGACGAGCATCGCGGTGTCGGCGTCGCCGAACTCCGCGGAGCCGTAGGCGTCGTACCCGGTCTGCTCCGGCGCCCCCGCGATGAAGAAGGGGATGGACAGGAGCATCGGGACGAGGGAGGCGAGGCTGACGGCGACGTCGACCAGCAGGGCGAGCACGCGGTCCCCGAAGGAGGCGACGGGGCCGAAGTGCGCCTGGACGTAGCCGAGGCTCCCCGGCTCGCCCGATCCGGCGCGGGCGTACGGGTCGCTGAGCACCGGTCCGCCGTAGGGGTTCTGCACCGGCGGCGCGTACGGCGGGGGAGCCGCCGCGGCCGGGGGAGGCGTGGCCGCCGACGGGTACGGGCCGTCGGCGGGACGGGCGGGACCCGGTGGGTCGGTGGGCTGCGGCGGCTGGGTCATCGAGGTCCCTCCTGGAGGCTCTGGGTCGATCCTAGGGAGTGGGGTCGGCGATGACCGGCAGCTCCTCGGTGTCGACGCCGAGGACCGCGCGCTCGTCGGGCTTGCCGGGCAGCACGGTCGCCACGTAGTCGGCCACCGCCTCGCGGATCGGGATGTCGTGCCGTGCCCGCTCCGCGAGGTACCACCGGTGCTCGAGCACCTCGTGGAAGACCTCGGCCGGCTCGAGCTTGGCGACGAGGTGGCGCGGGACGCCCCGGGTCACCGGCTCGTACACATTCGCGAGCCAGTCGTGGGCGACGATCTCCTCGTCCTCGCCCTGCCGCCCGGTGGACGCCGAGAACACCTCGAGGTCGTTGAGGAGGCGCCGGGCCTGGTTCTCGCGGACGTCGAGCCCGGTGAGCCGCAGCAGCCGCCGGGAGTGGTGACCGGAGTCGACGACCTTGGGCTGGATCCGGATCGACGTGCCGTCGATGTCGGTGGTGATCTCGAGCTCGTCGACGTCGAAGCCCATCTTGTTGAGCCGGCGGATGCGGTCGTCGACCCGCCAGCGCTCGGAGTCGTCGATGAGCTCCTCGCGCGTCAGCTCGGCCCACAGCTCGCGGTAGCGGGTCATGATCCGCTCGCTGACCTCCACCGGGTCGCGCTCCTCCTGGAGCAGGCCGCCGGCGTCGAGGTCCATCAGCTCGCCGGCGATGTTGACCCGGGCGATCTCGAGGTCGTGCTCGCGCTGCCCGTCGCTCAGCCGGTTGCGCAGCTCGCCGGTCTCGGCGTCGACGAGGTAGGCCGCGAAGGAGCCCGCGTCGCGGCGGAACAGGGTGTTGGACAGCGAGACATCACCCCACCAGAACCCCGTGAGGTGCAGGCGCACGAGGAGGACGGCGAGGGCGTCGATGAGCCGGGTGGCCGTGCCCTTGCGCAGCGACTGGCTGTAGAGGGCGCGGTAGGGCAGCGAGAACTGGAGGTGCCGGGTGACGAGGCAGGCGTCGAGCGGCTCGCCGTCGTGCCCGATCCGCCCGCTGACCACCGCGAACGGCTCGACCGACGGCAGGTCCAGGCGGCGCAGGTTGCGAAGCATCTCGTACTCGCGGCGGGCGATGTCGTCCTTGATCTCCTTGATGGCCAGCACCCGGCCCGAGAGGCGCACGAAGCGCACGACGTGCCGGGAGATGCCGCGGGGGAGGGCCGCGAGGATGTCCTCGGGCCACTCCTCGAGCGGGGTGCGCCACGGCAGGTCCAGCAGGGCCGGGTCGGGGCGGGCGGCGGTGAGCTCGAGGGCCATGGAGGGCTCCGCAGGGGTCGGGACAGGGGTGCGTGACGACGGTACCGGCCGGGTGGGGCGCCGGCGCGCGCCCGGGTCCGGGCCGGACACGGGCGACGCCCCGGACGAGGGGCTCGTCCGGGGCGTCGTCGCGGTGTGCGCTCGGCGCTCGCCTCAGAGGCGACGGCCGGACGTGGGGTCGAAGACGTGCATGTGCTGCGCCTTCGGGTAGACGTAGATCTTGCCGCCCTTCTCGGGCACCTTGCGGCCGTCGACGCGCGCGATGAACGGCTTGACGAGGTTGTCGTCGCCACCCTCGAGCTTGATGTTCGTGTCGGTGGGCGTGCCGTAGACGTACGCGTCGGCGCCGAGCTCCTCGACGACGTCGACGGTCAGCTCGAGGCCGTCGGGGTTCATCGTGACCTCGACGTCCTCGGGGCGGACACCGACGATGAGGTGGCCGCCGCCGTCCGAGGCGCCCTCGCGCGGCAGGGCCACGGTGTGGTTGCCGAACTTCGCGCCGTCGGAGGTGACCGGCACGGTGACGAGGTTCATCGCCGGCGAGCCGATGAAGCCCGCGACGAAGAGGTTGGCCGGGTTGTCGTACATCTCGCGCGGGGTCGCGCACTGCTGGAGGAGGCCGTCCTTGAGCAGGGCGATGCGGTCACCCATCGTCATGGCCTCGACCTGGTCGTGCGTGACGTAGACGGTCGTGACGCCGAGCCGGCGCTGGAGCGAGGCGATCTGGGTGCGGGTCTGGACGCGGAGCTTGGCGTCGAGGTTCGACAGCGGCTCGTCCATGAGGAAGACCTGCGGGCTGCGGACGATCGCCCGGCCCATCGCGACGCGCTGGCGCTGGCCACCGGAGAGGGCCTTCGGCTTGCGCTCGAGGTACTGGGTGAGGTCGAGGATGTTCGCGGCCTCCTCCACGCGCTTGCGGATCTCGCCCTTGTCGACGCCGGCGATCTTCAGCGCGAAGCCCATGTTGTCGGCGACCGACATGTGCGGGTAGAGCGCGTAGTTCTGGAAGACCATCGCGACGTCGCGGTCCTTGGGGGAGAGGTCGGTGACGTCGCGGTCACCGATCCAGATCTTGCCGCCGTTGACCTCCTCGAGACCCGCGAGCATGCGCAGGGAGGTGGACTTGCCGCAGCCCGAGGGACCGACGAGGACGAGGAACTCCCCGTCGGCGATGTCGATGTCGAGCTTGTCGACCGACGGCGTGTCGTTGCCCGGGTAGATCCGGGTGGCCGCGTCGAACTTCACAGTTGCCATGGCGTCGTTGCCTCTTTCCTTCACCGGCAGGAACGTGCCGGACGATCCGTTGTAAAGGGGGTGGAGCTCCCGTCTGCGTCGGTGCACACGGTGGCGCCAGTATGCCGGACCGCGGGTCGCGCCGTAAGGGCCGTCCCACTCCGGCTCCGGGGTGGTCCCGCTCCTCTGGCGCGTCGCGGCGGGTTTCCCTACGGTTGGGCCATGAGGATCGCCGACGTCGTGAAGCGCAAGGGCGGGGATGTCGTCACGGTGCGTCCCGACGCCACCGTCACCGAGCTGCTGGCGCTGCTCTCGGAGCACCGCATCGGCGCCGTCGTCGTCAGCGACGACGGACGGGGGGTGCACGGCATCGTCTCCGAGCGCGACGTCGTGCGGCACCTGCACACCGACGGCGCGGGGCTGCTCGAGGCGCCGGTCCGCCAGATCATGACCGTCGAGGTGCACACCTGCACACCCGAGGACTCCCTCGAGGACATGGCCTCGCGGATGACCGACCGGCGCATCCGGCACGTCCCGGTACTCCAGGACGACGCGCTCGCCGCGATCGTCAGCATCGGCGACATCGTGAAGTTCCGCATCGACACCCTCCAGGCCGAGCGCGACCAGCTGCGCGACTACATCCAGCAGTAGCCCTCGCACGTCCCCGAACCGACACCGTCGTCGACCGTGGGCGGGCGGTGGCCCCACGCGTCACGGCAGCCACACGCGTCACGCCGCCCTTCCAGCACTCACCCAGACCGACCGCCTACCGTGGACCCATGACCGCCGACGCCCCCGTGGACGGCCACCCGCCGCGGGACCACGACGAGCCGGGCGAGCACGCCCGGCTCGGGCCGTACCGGCTGGTCCAGCGGCTCGGCGAGGGCGGGATGGGTGTCGTGCACCTCGGCCTGGACCGCCACGGGCGGGCCGTCGCCGTCAAGGTGCTGCGGGCGCACATCGCCCACGACCCCGACGCCCGCGCCCGCCTCGCCCGCGAGGTCGACACCCTGAGCCGCATCCGCAGCCCCCGCGTCGCCCCGGTCGTCGACGCCGACGTCGACGGCGACACCCCCTACGTCGTCACCCGCTTCATCGACGGCCCGCCCCTCGACGACCACGTCGCCGCCCGCGGCCCGCTCCCGCCCGAGGAGCTGCACCGGCTGGCCGCCGGTCTGGCCGAGGCGCTCGACGCCATCCACTCCGCCGACGTCGTCCACCGCGACGTCAAGCCCGGCAACGTCCTCCTCGTCGACGGGGACCCCGTGCTCATCGACTTCGGCATCGCCCACGTCGTCGACGACGTCCGGTTGACCAGCGCCGGCCTCGTGATGGGCACCCCGGGGTACCTCGCGCCCGAGGTGGTCCACGGCGACGACGTCTCGACCGCCACCGACTGGTGGGGCTGGGCGGCCACCACGGCGTTCGCGGCGAGCGGCACCCCGCCCTTCGGCGGCGGCGGGATGAACGCCGTGCTCGCCCGGGTCGCCTCCGGTGAGCCGGACCTCGTCGCCGTCGACCCGCGCATCGAGCCGCTGCTCTACGCCGCCCTCTCGCCGTACCCGGACGAGCGGCCCCACCAGGGCGAGGTCGTGCGGGCCCTCGAGCGCTACGCCCGCGGCGAGCTCGCGACCTCGGCGATCGAGGTCCGGCGGGTGCGCCCCGAGACCCGGGTCGTCGACGCCTCGCGCACCGCGGCCCTCCCGGTCGCCGCACCCCCGGCGACGGCCCCGGCCCCGACGCCGTCGCCGTACGCCCTTCCCCCGCAGGCCGACCCGCCGCCGCCCGTCGGCCCGGGGCGTTCCGGCCCCCCGCCGGCCCTGCCCGCGGCTCCGGCCGGTCCCCCCGGCCCGCGCGCCCCGTTCGAGGACCGTGACGACGACGTCGTCCGCGTGGCCGCCGACCCCCGCATCGGCCTCCCGACCCGCTCGGGCGTGCTGCTCGCCCTCCTCGCCCTGCTCGCCGGTGTCACCGTCTCGGCGCCGCTCGTCGGGCTCCTCCTGCTCGCCGCGTGGATGGTCCTGGCCCGCACCTCGGACCGGTCGGTGACCTCCCTCGTGATGCGCCGGCACGAGCGCGGCGCCCGCGGGAGCGACGTGGCCGTGGCCGTCGCCGCGAGCCCGTGGCACCTGCTCGTCGGCGCCGTGGGGTCGCTCGTCACCCTCGCCGTGCCGCTGCTCGTGGGGGTCTCCGCGATGTTCGCCGGCGCCCTCGTCGTCGGCGGGGTCACCGGCGCCGCCACCCGCGCCGACGACGTCGTCCCCCTGCTGGCCGCCGGTGGGTTCACCGCGCTCACCGCGTGGTGGGGCCCGGGCGGGGCGAGCCTGCGCCGCGGCAGCCGCAGCCTCGTGCGCGGCGTCACCGCCCAGGAGACCGTGCGCCGGGTGCTCGTCGTCGCCCTCCTCCTCGGGGGCGCCGTGCTCGTCGCCCTCACCGTCAGCCGCGGCAACCCGTCGTGGTGGCCGCTGTCGACCCCGCCCGGCTGGGTCGACGAGGTGGTGCCCGGCCTGTGACCGACCCCCGCACCCGGCGGCCCCGCATCCTGCGCGGCGACCTGCCGACCGAACCGATGCCGATGGCGGACCTGCTGCGCCGCACGCCGTACCGGCACGCCCGCATCCCCGGGGCGGCCGCCGAGGACGCCGCCCTCGAGCAGGGCCTCGACCTCGCCGTGCGCGTCGGTGAGCTGATGCTGCGCTGCGGGGCGGGCGCGCCGCAGGTCGAGGGGGCCATCGCCGCCACCGCCGCGGCGGCCGGGGTCGACCGCGTCGAGCTCGACATCACCCTGCAGTCCATCGTCGTCCAGGCCCGCAGCAGCGCCGGGAAGCGCCACACGCTCCTGCGGGTGGTGCGGCACACGCGGTTCGACTACGCCCGGCTCGTCGCGGTGCACCGGCTCGTCGAGTCCCTCGTCGCGGGCGAGGTGACCACCGAGGAGGCCGCCGCCCGCATCCAGGACATCAAGCTGCACCCCCGCAACTACCCCAAGTGGGCCGTGACGCTGGCCAACGCCCTCCTCGCCTCGGCCGTCGCCGTCGTCATCGGGGCCAGCGCGCTCGCCGCCGTGCTGACCATCGTCGTCGTCCTCGCCGTCGCCGGGGTCGCGCGCCTCCACGCCCGGCTCGACCTGCCCGAGTTCTACGGCAACGCCATCAACGCCTTCGCCGCCACGCTCTTCGCGGGCGGCCTCTACGCGCTCGGCGCCACGGGCCTCATCCCGTTCGGCGAGAGCGAGTTCGCGTTCGTGGTGGCCGGCGGGATCGTCGCGATGCTCCCCGGACGCACGATGGCCTCCGCGATCGAGGACGTCATCTTCGGCTACCCCCTCACCGGGGCCGGCCGGCTGCTCGCCGTCCTCCTCTCGCTCACCGGCCTGATCATCGGCATCGCCTCCGGCCTCGGCGCGATGCTCAACCTCACCGAGTGGACGAGCAGCAGCTTCGTCTCGCCGGACGTCCTCGACCTGCGGGTCACCCAGGCCCCCATCGTCCCGGCGCTGCTCGCCTCCCTCGTCGTCGGGCTCGCGGCCGGGGTCACCGTGCAGAGCCGCCGGCGGCTCGTGCTGCCGATGGGTGGGCTGACCCTCGTCGGGGTCGCCGTCTCGGCCCTGCTGACGCGCGGGCTGTCGGTCGGCGCGGTGACGGCCACCGGCATCGCCGCGGTGGCGGTCGGTGTCCTGGGCCGGCTCCTCGCCCAGCGGATGGACGCCCCCTCGCTGGTGCTCGTCGTGCCCGCCAGCTTCGGCCTGCTCCCCGGCCTGACGATCTTCCGGGGCCTCTACGAGCTCGTGGCCCAGGGTGAGAACTCCGGGCTGCTGACCTTCCAGTCCGGCCTCTCGACGCTCCTGTCGGCCGGTGGCGTCCTCCTCGCCATCGCCACGGGCACCGTGCTCGGTGAGTACCTCGCGGCCCCGTGGGACCGGCACGTGCGGGGCAGCCGGCGCCCCCGCACCCACCAGGTGCCACGCTGAGACACGCCTGAGTCCGATGCGGGACCCCCGGGGTCCCGCACGTACCCTCTCGGCCATGCGCATGCGTCCCACCGCGGTCCTGGCCGTCGTCCTCCTCGCCGTCGCCGGCTGCTCCGGCGACCCCGAGCCCACGAAGTCCTCGTCCTCGGCCGCGCCGACGTCGGCGACCCCCACGCCGACCCCCGACGTGGTCGTCGAGGGAGCCGACGCGAAGCTCACGGCGGCCGTCGCCACGGTCTACGCGGGGAAGAAGGGCATCACGGCCACGGCGACGCTCGGCACGTGGAAGAAGGAGAAGGTCGCGGTCGTCACCTCCGGCGACGACGTGACCCTCGCGGTCGGCCCGCAGTGGAAGGTCGTCGGCGGCTGGTGGCCCTCGCTCGACAAGCCCACCTCGCTCGGCAAGGGCCCGCGCTTCGTCCTCGTCATCGGCTCCGACGCCCGCACGGGCAAGCCGCTCAAGGGCACCCGCGGCGACACCCTCCAGGTCCTCGGCATCGACGGCAAGGGAGGCGGCGGGGTCATGGGCATGGCCCGCGACATCTGGGCCCCGATGCCCGGCGGCGGCAACGCCAAGATCAACGCCGCGTTCGCCTACGGCGGCGGCAAGGGCCAGGTCGAGTCCGTCCGCAAGGTCACCGGCCTGCCGATCGAGGGGTACGTCGTCACCGGCTTCGGCGGCTTCCGGAACATCGTCAACGAGTCCGGCGGCCTGCCGATGACGGTCGCCAAGAAGGTCGTCCTCCAGGGCGAGACCACGGTCAAGGCCGGCAAGCAGGTCCTCTCCGGCAAGTTCGCGCTGGCCTACGCCCGCGAGCGCAAGTCGCTGCCCGACGGCGACTTCGGCCGCTCGGCGCACCAGGGCGAGCTGCTGCTCGCCGCGGCCGTCGCGGCCCGGGTGCAGGGGGTCGAGATCGTCCCGAAGGAGATGTCGGTCGTCTCCAAGCACGCGGAGAGCGACCTGTCGGCGGCCGAGGCGCTGACCTTCGTCGCGTCGTTCTACAAGCTCAACCCCACCAAGGTCGGCCACACCGTGGCCAAGGGCGGCTTCGGGACGAGCCCGGACGGGCAGTCCATCGTCGTCCTCGACGCCGCCTCGAAGAAGGCCTTCGCGAGCTTCAAGGACGGCCGGCTCTGATCCGGTGCAGCGTGCCGCGCCGGGTGGTCGTGACCGACCTCGGCCCGGACCCGGCCGCCACCGGACCGGGATGCGGGCTCAGCCGGCGGGTGGGTCGTCCGCGGGGGCCGGAGGGGCCGGAGCGGCGGGGTCGGCCGGGGCCGGGCTGCCGGCGACCCGGTCGCCGATGACCTGGGCGAGACCGGCCACCGCGGCGGAGGACGTCGTGGACGCCTCCTCGTTGGCCTTACGCACCGCGAGGTAGATCTCCTCGCGGTGGATCTGCACGTTGGCCGGGGCCTCGATGCCGAGGCGCACCTTGTCGCCGCTGATCTCGAGCACCGTCACGACGATGTCGTGGCGGATCCGGATGCCCTCGTGGGGACGGCGGCTCAGCACCAGCACGGGGACTCCTCTCCTGGCCGGGGGCCGGGTCGTCGGCGGGCGGTGGTCACGAGGCGGCGATCAGGGGCGCGCGCAGCGGGAAGTCCTGGCCGGTGAGCACGACCTGCTCGGCGTCGAGGGTGCGGGAGTTGACGACGACCGGCGCGAGGAGGTTCGCGGTCGAGCGCGTGACGTCCTCGGCGACGGTGACGATGAGCAGCACCTGGGCGTCGGCGGCGTCGGTGAGCCCCAGCCGCGCGGCGGTGGGGTCGTCGATCTCGGGGTGGTAGTCGGGGAAGAACACCCCGGCGTCGGCGGTGACGAAGCCGGTGGCGTCGTCGTCGAGGGGGCGCAGGTCGAAGAGGCCGGCGGCGACGGGCTGCACCTCGTACTCGGTGGCCGGGAAGCCGACGATCCCCTCGGGGACGCGGATGGTGCGGGCGGTGGTCGCCGGCTCGATGGTGTCCGTCATGTCCGACCTCACGTGGTCTCGTCGAAGAAGCGGGCCGAGGACTCGCGGTCGCGCGAGCCGCTGGCGGTGTAGGTGGAGCCCGTGCCGGTGCTGCGGAAGCGGGCGAGGGCCTCGTCGATGGCCCGGGCGCTCGAGGAGAGCAGCTCGCGGTTGGCCAGGGCGGCCTCGGTGAGGCTTCCGGTGAGCTCGGCGAGCGCGTGCCGGTGCTCGGCGAAGACCTGGTCCCACGGCGTGGGGACGGCCTCGGAGACCTCGCGCAGGCTGGCCTCCTGGGGCAGGCCGAGGAGCTCGGTGAGGGGGAGGAGGTCGACGGCGCGGGAGAGCTCGGAGGAGCGGATGGTGGCGATCAGCTCGTCGACGTCGCGGGTCGAGCGGGCGAGCCACGTGCCGCGACCGGTCTCGACGAGGGCCCGCTGGACCTCGATGCGGTACGAGAGGGACTCCAGCAGCTCGCGGGTGCGCCACAGCGACTCCGAGAGGTCGGCACAGGCGGCGACGACGCCTTCCTCGCTGTGTTCCACTCGTTCCTCATCGGCTCGGTCAGGGACGGACTTGAGCGCCGTCGGCGGGCGAGCTCAGTCTGCCACGCGGTGACGGGTGGGGCCCGGAGCGCGCTCATCGGGGTCCGTGCTGGCCGTTCGGTCGATGCCCTCTGAACGAACGGGTCGCCGCTGCTCCGACGAAGGGCTGGATGTCCCCGGGCGGGCCCTCCCCGGGTGGCGGGGTCTCCGAAGTGGTTCGACGCTTTGAGTGTGAACGAGACCACGACCACCACCACGGCCCCCCGGGACCTCGAGCGGCTCTGCCGCGAGCACCTGCCCATCGTGGGCTACGAGGTGCGCTCGCTCAGCGCGCGGCTGCCCTCCCACGTGGCGGTCGACGATCTCACCTCGGCGGGCATGTACGCCCTCGCCGCCGCGGCCGCCTCCTTCGACCCCGAGCGCGGGGTGCCGTTCGGCCGGTACGCCGCGACGCGCATCAAGGGCGCGCTGCTCGACGAGCTCCGGTCGATGGACTGGGCGTCGCGCTCGGTGCGCACCAAGGCCCGCGAGCACGACGCCGCGCGTGGTGTGCTGGCCGTCGAGCTCGGTCGCGAGCCCGAGGAGCGCGAGGTCGCCACCCGGATGGGCCTGACCGTCGACGACGTCCGCGAGGTCTCGCGCGCCGTGCACCGCTCGGTCGTCGTCCGGCTCGACCCGCTCGTGGACTCCGGTGCGGCAGAGGGCGTCCTGCCCCGCGTCGAGCACACCCCCGAGCACGTGGTCGTCGAGCGCGAGCGCGAGACCTACCTCCACGCCGCCGTCGAGGCGCTGCCGGAGCGCCTGCGCCTCGTCGTCCAGGCCACCTTCTTCGAGGACCGCCTCCTCAAGGACGTCGCGGAGGAGCTCGGGGTCACCGAGTCGCGGGTCTCCCAGCTGCGGACCGAGGCCCTGGCCACGCTGCGCGACGGCATGCGCGCCACCCACGGCGACGAGCGCCCCGCCGTGCCCGCCGCCACCGGGGCCGCCGCCCGCCGCCGCGCGAGCTACTACGCCGACATCGCCAAGCGCGCCTCGATGGCCCAGCGCGGGGCGATGCCCGCCCACCCGCCGGCCGTCCGTCGCGCCGGCTGACCGGCCACGCCGGCGCAGCACCGGCAACCACTCGAGGGCCCCCGCGGAAATTCTCCGCCGGGGCCCTCAAGTCGTCCCGGGACCGGCCGATGAGGGGGGTGTCGCCCCGCCCTGGGAGCGACACGGATCGCCACGGATGGCGCTCCGAGACCCCATCCAAGGAGGAACAATCATGGGTCTGCAGGTCAACACCAACGTCGCCGCCCTCAACACCTACCGGCACCTCAGCTCCACCCAGAGCACGATGAACACCAGCCTCGAGCGCCTGTCCTCGGGTCTGCGCATCAACCGCGCGGCCGACGACGCGGCCGGCCTGGCGATCAGCGAGAAGCTGCGCGCCCAGACCAACGGCCTCGGCCAGGCCTCGTCCAACGCGCAGGACGCGATCTCCCTCGTGCAGACGGCGGAAGGTGCGCTCAACGAGACGCACTCCATCCTCCAGCGCATGCGTCAGCTCGCCGTCCAGTCCTCGAACGACACGAACACGGCGGACGACCGCGCGGCCATCCAGAAGGAGGTCACCGCCCTCAACGACGAGCTCGACCGGATCGCCACGACCACCCAGTTCAACGGGCAGAACCTGCTCGACGGCACGGGCGGCACGGCCGGCTCGTTCACGTTCCAGGTCGGCGCCAACAGCGGCCAGACCGTCACCGTCGCCTTCGCCAAGGCCGACACGACCACGCTGGGCACCACCGGTGCGGACGTCTCGACCCAGGCCGGCGCGGCCACCGCGCTGACCTCGATCGACGCCGCGATCAAGACCGTCTCCGGCAACCGGGCCGACCTCGGTGCGGTGCAGAACCGTCTGCAGCACACCATCAACAGCCTGAGCGTCGCGGCCGAGAACGCCGCCGCGGCCGAGTCGCGCATCCGCGACACCGACATGGCGAAGGAGATGAGCAGCTTCTCGCGCTCGCAGATCCTCTCCCAGGCCGGCGTCTCGATGCTCGCCCAGGCGAACAGCACCCCGCAGTCCGTCCTCAAGCTCCTCGGCTGAGTTCGGCTCATCGCCCGGGCCCGCTGCGGCGGGCCCGGGCGGACCGGCACCACCACCCTGACGAGGATCGGAAGGAGGAGGACCCATGTCGTCCATCGACGGACTGATCTCCGGCCTGGACACCACGTCCATCATCAGCTCGCTCATGACCCTGGAGCGCAAGTCCGGCGCGTACCTGACCACCGGCAGGAGCGCGAGCCAGACGATGATCGGCACGCTGCAGTCGCTCAACTCGACGCTGTCGTCGCTGGGTGCCGTGGCGAAGTCCTTCCTCACCGACCCGGTCACGAAGACCTCGGCCTGGTCCACGACCACGTCGAGCACCTCGCAGCCCGGCCTCGCGTCCGTCGTCTCCGACGGCACCGCGCAGGCGGGCTCGGCGACGTTCACGGTCACGAGCGTCGCCACCGCTGGCGCCGCGGTCTCGAGGGGGAGCGTCCCCTCCCTCTCGAGCGCGGTGACCGCCGCCCCCGTCGTCCTCGGCAAGGGCCTCGGCGCGATCGGCGCCTCGGCCCTGCTGGCGGGCACGACCCTCGCCGCCGGGGCCCACACCGTCAGGGTGACCCAGGGCTCGTCCGGCGCGACCCTCTCGGGGACGCCCCTCGGCTCCAGCACGACGATCGACGCCGCGAGCGCCCAGCTCGTCGTCGACACCGGCGCGGGCCCGACGACGATCACCCTCGCCGCGGGGACGTACACCCCCTCCCAGCTCGCCGCGGAGGTCACCCGCGCCTTCTCCGGTGCGGTGCGGGCCGGAATCGGCGAGGACGGCTCGCTGCGCCTGTCCACCCCGCGCGAGGGCTCCGCCGCCACCCTCCGGCTGGTCGCCGCCAACGCCGCGCTCGGCCTCTCCGACACCGCGACCACGGCCTCGGGCACCGATGCGGTCGTCGCCGTCGACGGCGTGTCGAGCACCCTCACCGACCTCTCCGCCGGCGCCACGGTGACGCTGCCCGGCACCGGCAGCGACTCCCTCGTGCTGTCGCTCGCCGGCGGCCTGCGCGCGGGCACCGCCTCGGTGGCCGACCTCGGCCTGGCCACCGGCTCGACCCTCGGCCAGGTCGCCTCCGCCGTCGGTGCCTCCGCCGTGGGCGCCACGGCCTCGACCGTCAAGGTCTCGGCCGACGCCTACCGGCTCCAGCTCACCTCGACCACGACGGGCGCCGACTCCGACCTGATGCTCTCCGCGGGCTCGCTCGGCTCCGGGCTCGGCGACCTCGTCGGCCTCCAGGCGCCGTCCGACACCGTGCTGCGGGTCGGCACCGGTCCGGGCGCCTACGACGTGCGGTCCTCCGCGACCAGCGTGACCGGCCTGCTGGCCGGCGTGAGCATCACCGCCCTCAAGGCCGACCCGAGCACCCCGGTCACCGTGACCGTCGCCGGCGACACGGCCGCCGTCGCGGACAAGATGGCTGCGCTCGTCACCGCGGCGAACCAGGCGCTGACCTTCATCTCCGCGCGGTCCGGTTACGACGCGGACACCAAGAGGGCCGGTGCGCTGCTGGGCAACTCGATGACGGCGGCCATCGCCCGCCGGATCACCGACTCCGCCGTCGGCGGCTCGTCCTCCGCACCGTCGGCGTACGGCGTCACCGTCGGTCGTGACGGCCAGATCGCCTTGGACCGCACCGCCTTCCTCGCCGCCTACGCGAAGGACCCGGCCGCCGTCCGCACCACGCTGACGGCGATGGCGAGCAGCATCGCCGACGTCGCCGACACGGCGGCGGACCCCGTCGACGGGTACATCACCCAGCAGATCGGCACCGAGCAGGGACGGCTGCGCGGCTACACGCAGCAGATCACCGCCTTCGAGGCCCGGATGACGATGCGCGAGTCGACCCTCAAGCGGCAGTACGCCGCCCTCGAGACGGCGCTCGGCACCCTGAGGTCGCAGAGCGACTGGCTGACCGCGCAGCTGAAGACCCTGCCCACCACCTCGAGCTCGGGCTGAGCGAGGAGAACACCGTGACCACGACCGCGGCCCTGCGCCGGCGCTACACCAACGACTCCGTGACCACCGCGTCGCCGAGCCAGCTCGTCGTGCTGCTCTACAACCGGCTGGTCAAGGACCTCTCGCTCGCGCTCGTCGGCCTGGAGCGGCGCGACATCGAGGGCTCGCACCGCGCCCTGCGGCACGCCCAGGAGATCGTCTCCGAGCTCTCGTGCTCCCTCGACCTCGAGGTGTGGCCCGAGGGCGAGGGCCTGCTCGCCCTCTACGACTACGTCCAGGACCGGCTCGTCCACGCGAACGTCACGAAGTCGGCCGCGCTCGTCGCCGAGGTCATCGACCTCGTCGAGCCCCTGCGCGACGCCTTCACGCAGGCCGCGGCCACCGCGGAGGCGTCATGAGCATCGTGACGACCTCGTGGGACGCCGCGCTCGACGCGGTCGAGCTCGGTCTGGACCGCGCCGAGTCGCTGGCCCGTGCCGGAACGCTCGACGACCTCGTCGACGTGCTCGGCACCCGCCCCGAGGTGGGCGCCCCGTTCCCCGCCCGGCTCGCCCCGCGGGCGGCCGCCGCGCTCGAGCGCACCCGGGCCCTCGAGGAGGTCGTCCTCGCCGGTCTCGAGGTGACCACCCGCGCGCTCGGCGCCGACCACCTGCGGGCGCACACCCCGGCCACGTCCGCGCACGCGCCCGCCTACGTCGACGCGAGGGCCTGATGTCCAGCGCCTCCTCCCTCGGCATCGGCCTGAGCGCCCTCCAGGCCGCGCAGCGCGGCCTCGAGCTGTCGGGCCAGAACATCAGCAACGTCAACACCCCGGGCTACACCCGGCAGCGGATCGAGCAGGCCGCCCGGGCCAGCACCGACGTGCCCTCGATGTTCGGGCGCACGCCCGCGATGGGGGAGGGCGTCGCCGTCCTCGGCACGACCCGCATCCAGGACCAGCTGCTCGAGGTGCGTGCCCAGCAGACGCGCGGTGCGTCGGCCGCCGCGACCTCGGCCGCCAACGCCTACTCGATGGTCGAGTCCGCCTTCGGCGAGCCCGGCGACACCGGCATCCAGGCCGGCCTCGCCGAGTTCTGGAGCTCCTGGGGAGACCTGGCCACCGACCCCTCGAGCAGCGCGGCCCGCACGAGCGTCCTCGAGCAGGGTGGCCGCCTCGCGTCGTCCTTCCGCGAGCTCTCGGGCCGCCTCTCGACCCAGTGGGGCGGCACGCGCGAGGCCCTCGACGCCTCCGTCGCCAGCGTCAACCGGCTGAGCGCCGACGTCGCCGAGCTCAACGACGCGATCCGCGCCGCCCGGGTCGCCGGCGGCTCCACCTCCGAGCTCGAGGACCGCCGCGGCACGCTCATCGGCACCCTCGGCGACGTCGCCGGCGTCACCGCCCAGCCGATGGACGACGGCACCGTGACCCTGTCGCTGGGAGGGTCGGTCCTCGTGGCCGGCAACCACGTCAGCCCCCTGTCGGTCTCCGGCCCGTCGAGCGGCCCCGGCGCCGGCCCGGTCGCCGTCGTGTGGTCGGCCAGCGGGACGCCCGCCACCGTCACCGGCGGTGAGGTCGGGGGGATGCTCACGACCCTCGGCGACACCATCCCGACCGTCGTCTCCCGCCTCGACGCCGTGGTCGCCTCTCTCGCCGCCACCGTCAACGCGCGCCAGGCCGCGGGCTTCGACGCGACGGGCGCCCCCGGTGGGGCCTTCTTCAGCGGGACGACCGCCGCGTCGTTCCGGCTGGCCGGGCTCGCGGCGTCCGGCGTGGCGGCCTCCTCGGCCCCGCCGCCGGCCGCCGACGGCTCGAACGCCGACTCGATGGCCTCGGCCTCCGAGCTGCCGGGTGGGCCCGACTCCGTCTACCGCGACCTCGTCGTCTCCGTCGGCGTCCAGGTCCAGGGCGCGACCCGTCGCGCGGGCGTCCAGCAGGCACTCGCCGGCCAGGCCGAGTCCGCACGGCTCGGGGTCTCGAGCGTCAGCATCGACGAGGAGATGGTCTCGCTGCTGGGCTTCCAGCACGCCTACGAGGCCGCGGCCCGTTTCGTCAGTGTCGTCGACGAGACCCTCGACACGCTCATGCAGATGGCACGATGATGCGGTCCGCCGACACGACACCCGCCCCGGGAGGACCGTGATGAACCGCGTCACGCCCGCCTCGCAGAGCCAGCAGGTCACCGCCGCCCTGCAGGCCAGCCTCGCGCGCCTCCAGGCGACCCAGGACCAGATCAGCTCGGGGCGGCGCCTCGGCAAGCCCTCCGACTCCCCGACCGACACGGCCACCGCGATGTCCCTCCGTTCCGACCACCAGCGCTCCGAGCAGCTCGACCGCGCCATCGACGACGGAGCGGCCCGGCTCTCCGCGGCCGACTCGGCTCTCTCGCAGACCGACACGCTGCTGCTCCGCGTCCGCCAGCTGGTGCTCGCGGGGTCGAACGACACGAACACGGCGGCCGAGCGCTCGGCGATGGCGGCCGAGGTCGACCAGCTGCGCTCGAGCCTGCTCGACGTCGCGAACACCCGTTACCTCGGGCGGCCGGTGTTCGCCGGCACCCAGGACGTGCAGAACGCCTACGACCCCAGCGGCGCCTACCTCGGCAACGCCGCGCCCGTCGAGCGGCGCGTGACGACCGGTCCGGACCGGGTCGCGGTGAGCATCACCGGCCCCGAGGCGTTCTCGACCCTCTTCGCCGACCCCGCCGACCCGGCGGGCGCCGGGGTGCTGACGCGGGTGGCCGACGCCCTGCGCAGCGGTGACCGCGCCGCCCTGGGCCGGGCCCTGACCGACGTCGACGCCGCCTCGGACACGGTGCGCACGAGCCAGAGCATCGTCGGCTCGCGGGCCCAGCGGCTGGAGTCGGTGCGCACGGTGAGCTCGGCGGCGGTGACCCGGATGGAGACCCAGCTCGCGACCGTCGAGGGCATCGACCTCGCGAAGGCGCTCACCGACCTGAGCCTCCAGCAGACCGCCTACCAGGCGGCGCTCTCGGCGACGGCCAAGGTCGTCCAGCCGAGCATCCTCGACTTCCTCCGCTGACCGCCGCGCCGACCTCCGGCGCGTCGACCTCCGGCTGACCCGGGGTCGGCCGTTCGGCCAGTCTCCCCGGAACTCCTCACGTCCCCCCTCCCCCCGCCGATGGGGAGGACGGCTATGGATGGCCGTCAGCCGCCAGGGACGCGCGGCGCCCTCGACGCACCCCCGTGACAGGTGGTGTGACGCCCTCCAGGAGAGCCATGATCGACCCCGTCGGCGACAGCACCTTCCGGGCGCTGGGTCGTGCCCTCACCGGCCTGTCGGCCCGTCAGCGCACCATCGCGGACAACGTCGCCAACCTCCAGACCCCCGGCTACACCGCGGGGCGCGTCGACTTCGAGGGCAGCCTCGCCTCCGCCTGGGCCGACGGGGGAGACGTCTCCGCGGCGCCGATCCGCCGGCTCGCCTCGCAGGACCCGGCCGGGCTGAACGGCAACAACGTCAACCTCGACGAGGAGACCCTCGCCGCCACCGAGACGGGCCTGTCCTACCAGCTCGGCGTCCAGGCGATGACCGACCGGTTCACGGTGCTGCGCAGCGCGATCGGGAGCGGGTCATGAGCCTCTTCGGCGCGATGAACACCGCGGGCAGCGGCCTGCTCCTGCACCGCACCTGGCTCGACGCGGTGTCCGACAACATCGCCAACGTCAACACCGTCCGTCCGACGAGCGGCTCGGCCTTCCAGGCCCGCTACGTCGTCGCGCAGTCCCGCGGCAACGGCACCGGGGTGGACGTGGGCGGCATCGAGCTCGGCTCCGCGCAGGGCCGGCTGGTGCACGACCCGAGCAACCCGATGGCCGACGCGCAGGGCTACGTCCGCGCCCCCGACATCGACCTCGGCGACCAGATGACCCAGCTGATCATGTCCCAGCGCGGCTACCAGGCGAACCTCGCGACGGTCGAGCGCGCCCAGGCCGCGTACCAGCAGGCCATCGGGCTGGGCCGCTGATGAGCATCTCGCCGATCGGGTCGCTCGGCGCCATCGCGCCGGTCACCCAGTCCGTCCGTCCCGCGGGCACCCAGGGCGCCGGCTTCGGCGAGGCGATGACCCAGGGCCTCGAGAAGCTCGACCAGCTCCAGAAGGTCAGTGACACCAAGGCCGTCGAAGCGGTCACCGGCCAGCTCGCCGACGTGCACGACTACACCATCGCCGCCAACGAGGCCGCGGTCGCGACCCAGCTGACCGTGGCCGTCCGCAACAAGGCCGTCGAGGCCTTCACCGAGATCATGAGGATGCCCGTATGACCGGCCCCGACCCCAAGGCCCTCCTCGCGCGCGGCGGCCGGATGTTCTCCGCGCTGACGCCGGGCCAGCGGATGACCGCCGTCGTCGCCGCGCTCGCGGTGCTCGTCGGTGGCGTCCTCTTCGTCCGCTGGGTCTCCACCCCCGCCTACGCCCCGCTCTTCACCGGCCTCAGCGGGTCGGACGCGGCGGCGGTCACCACCGCCCTCACCGACGCCGGGACGCCGTACCAGCTCTCCGACGGCGGGCAGACGGTCATGGTGCCGCAGGGCGAGGTCTACGCGCAGCGGGTCGCCCTCGCGGGCCAGGGCATCCCGGCCGGCGACGGCGAGACGAGCGGGTACTCGCTGCTGGACCAGCAGTCGATGACGAGCAGCGACTTCCAGCAGAAGGTCACCTACCAGCGGGCGCTCGAGGGTGAGCTGGCCAAGACCGTCCAGGCCATCGACGGCGTCCAGACCGCCGTCGTGCACCTCGCGGTCCCGCAGGAGGACGTCTTCACCTCGGACGCGGCCAAGACCACCGCCTCGGTGCTCGTCAAGACCGCCCCCGGGAAGTCCCTCGAGCAGCCGGCCGTCGACTCGATCGTCAACCTCGTCTCGGGCTCGGTCCCCAAGCTCGCCGCCGAGGACGTCACCGTCTCGGACGCGACCGGACGGGTGCTCAGCGCGGCCGGCGGCGCCGCGGGTGCCGCGGGCTCGGACGCCCGGCAGAGCCAGCAGCGTGCGGTGTCCGACGCGGCGGCCACCAAGCTGCAGGCGATGCTCGACAAGCTCGTCGGCCCCGGCAAGGCGGTCGTCACCGTCGACGCCACGCTGAACTTCGACGCCCAGAGCGCCGAGAAGCAGACCTACCTCCCCACCAAGCCGGCGACGACCACCCAGTCGCAGACCTCGACCGAGACCTACACCGGAACGGGTGCCCCGGCCGGCGGCGTCCTCGGCACCGGGACGACCACCGGCACCGGCGGCAACGGCAGCTACAGCAAGAAGGAGACCAACCAGACCAACGCCCTCGGCACGCTCAAGGAGACCTCGACGAGCACGCCCGGCAAGGTCGAGCGGATGTCGGTCGCGGTCCTCCTCGACTCCGCCGCCGCGGCCCAGGTCAACTCCAACTCGGTGAGCCGCCTCGTGACCGCCGCCGCCGGGCTCGACCCCAAGCGCGGTGACGTCATCGAGGTCACCTCCATGCCGTTCGACACCACGGCCGCCACCTCGGCGCAGAAGGAGCTCGCCGCCGCCGCCGAGGCCGCCAAATCCGCGGACCAGATGAACCTCTACAAGACGATCGGGCTGGCCGTCCTCGTCCTCGCCGTCCTCGTCCTCGGCTTCCTGCGCAGCCGGCGCCGCCGCGACCCGGGCGCACCCGAGGAGATCGAGTACTACCGCGTGCCCGACGCCCCGGCCCCCGCGGACGCCGTGCTCGAGATGGCCGAGGCCCGCGCCGCCCTGCCCATGCGTGACCCCGCCGAGACCCAGCTCGTGCCCGTGGGTGCCGGCTCGGTCGAGGCGATCGCCCGCGAGAACCCCGACGACGTGGCGCGGATGCTGCGCGGCTGGATCTCCGAGGGCGCCAAGTGAGCACCGCCACCGCGCTGACCGGCCTGCGCAAGGCCGCGCTGCTGCTCATCCAGCTCGGCCCGGACCAGTCCGCGCCCGTGCTGCGCTCGCTGCGCCCCGAGGAGATCGAGGCGCTCATGGCCGAGGTCGCCTCGATGGACGTTGCCGACGACGCCGCGCGCGAGAGCGCCGTCCGCGAGTTCGAGGCGATGGTCCGGGCCAGCCGGCAGCGCAACCGCGGCGGCTTCGACGTCGCCGAGGAGATGCTCGTCAAGGCCGAGCACGAGCAGTCCCGCGAGATCCTCGGACGGCTCTCCACGGCCATCACGCACGCCCCGTTCGCGCCGCTGCGCACGGTCGACGCCACCCTCCTGCGCCCTTTCCTCGAGGACGAGCACCCTCAGACCATCGCCCTCGTCCTCGCCCACCTCACGAGCGATCAGGCGGCCGAGGTGTTCGCCGGCCTCGGTGACGCGCTGCGCTCCGACGTCGCGCACCGCCTCGCGGTCATGGACCGGACCACCCCGGAGGTGGTCCGGGTCGTCGAGCAGCACCTGCGCAGCGGCCTCGCCGCGATGGGCGACGCCCGCGACCAGGTGAGCGTCGGCGGCCTCGACCCGCTGGTCGGCATCATGAACCGCGCGGAGCGCGACACCGAGCGCTCGATCCTCGCGGGCATCGAGGAGCGCGACCCCGCGCTCGCCGAGGACCTGCGCGCGATGATGTTCGCCTTCACGGACATCGTCGAGCTCGACGACCGCACGATGCAGGTCGTCCTGCGCCAGGTCGACACCAAGGAGCTCGCGCTGGCCCTCAAGGGTGCGGCTCCAGCGGTGCGGGACAAGGTGTTCGCCAACATGTCCGAGCGGTCCGCCGCGGCCCTCCAGGAGGAGGTCGAGGTGCTCGGCCCGGTGCGGACCGCGCAGGTCGAGGAGGCCCGCTCGGCCGTCGTCAAGGGCATCCGCGCCCTCGAGGAGTCGGGCGAGATCATCATCTCCCGGGCCGGAGGCAGCGATGACCTCGTCCTCTGACACCGTGCGCGCGACGATGCTCCTGCGCGGCGGCGTCGACGAGCTGCTACCGGCGACGTTCGCCCGGCAGCTGACGCCGGCCGGCGCCGACGACGGCACCGGCATCCCCGCCGAGTGGCTCACCGGCCGGGACGCCGGCCGGGAGGCGGGCCGCCTCGAGGCCGCCGCCGAGCAGGCCGCGTGGCTCGAGCGGGCCGAGGCCCGGGACACCGCCGAGCGCGAGGAGCGCGCCCGCGCCTTCGCCGCGGCCCTCGCCGGGCTGGGCCGCGCGGCCGACACCGCCGCCGCCGGGCTCACGGTCCGCGACGTGCTCGACACCGCCGCCGTCCTCGCCGTCGACATCGCCGAGGCGCTCGTCGGCCACCACCTCGAGGTCGACGGCTGTGCCGCCCGTGACGCCGTGGCGCGCGCGCTGACCGACGTCCCGCGCGGCAGCGCCGTCGTCGTGCGCGTCCACCCGGACGACGCCGCGCTCGTCGTCGAGGACGAGGGCGCCCTCGCCGCCCTGGCGCCCACCGCCAGCCTCGAGCTCGTCGCCGACCCGTCGGTGGAGCGCGGCGGCTGCCTCGCCGACGTCGGTGACCGCACCGTCGACGCCCAGCTGGGCACCGCACTCGCCCGGGTCCGGGAGGTGCTCGGCCGATGAGCACCACCCTGCACGAGGAGCTCGTCCTCGCCGCCCGCCCCCGCGTCACCGGCCGCGTCACCCGCGCCGTCGGCGTCGGCCTCGAGGTCAGCGGCCTCGACGTCGCGGTGGGGGAGGCCGTGCGCGTCATCGGTGGTCGCGGCACGATCCTCGCCGAGGTCGTCGCGCTCGACGACGGCACCGCCCGCTGCATGCCGGTCGGCGAGCTGCGCGGCGTCCGCGTCGGCGACCGCGTGGAGGCGACGGGTGGCCCGCTGCGCGTCCCCGTGGGCGACGGGCTCGTCGGCCGGGTCGTCGACGCGCTGGGGCGCCCCATCGACGGTGGCCCCCCGCTGACCGGCGTCTCGTGGGTCGGCACGGACGGCACGCCGCCCCCGGCGATGACCCGCGAGCGGATCACCACCCAGCTCGGGCTCGGCATCCGCGCAATGGACACCCTCATCCCGTGCGGCCGCGGCCAGCGGATGGGCATCTTCGCCGGCTCCGGCGTCGGCAAGTCCAGCCTGCTCTCGATGATCGTCCGCGGCACCGACGCCCCGGTCACCGTCCTCGCCCTCGTCGGCGAGCGCGGCCGCGAGGTGCGCGAGTTCGTCGAGCACGACCTCGGTCCGGAGGGCCTGGCCCGCGCGGTCGTCGTCGTCGCGACCTCCGACGAGCCGGCGCTGGTCCGTCTCCACGCCGCCTCCACCGCCACCCGCATCGCCGAGTGGTTCCGCGACCAGGGCCGCGACGTCCTCCTCGCGATGGACAGCGTCACGCGCGTCGCGATGGCCCAGCGCGAGGTCGGTCTCGCCGCCGGCGAGCCCCCGACGACGCGCGGCTACCCGCCGTCGGTCTTCGGGGTGCTGCCCCGGCTGCTCGAGCGCGCCGGCACCGCCGAGCGCGGCAGCATCACCGGCCTCTACACCGTCCTCGTCGAGGGCGACGACATGAACGACCCCGTCGCCGACGCCGTGCGCTCGATCCTCGACGGGCACGTCGTCCTCGACCGCCGCCTCGCGACGGCGGGCCACTACCCGTGCATCGACGTCCTCGAGTCCGTCTCCCGCGCCAACCGCGCGCTGACCGATGCCGAGCAGCGCCAGGCCGCCGGAACCCTGCGGGCCCTGCTCGCGGCCCGCCGCGACGCCAAGGACCTCGTCGAGATCGGGGCCTACGTCGCGGGGACCAACCCCCTCGTCGACCGCGCCCTCGCCCAGAGCGGCGCCATCGACGCGTTCCTGCGCCAGGACCTCGACGACGTCACCGACGCCCGCGAGAGCTGGGCCTCCCTCGGTGCCCTGGCGGGTGCCCTGTGAGCGCCCGCACCGAGCGGCTGCGCACCGTGCTGCGCGTCCGGACCATCCAGGAGGAGCAGCGCCGGGGCGACCTCGCCCGCGCCGCCGTCGCCCAGGCCCGGGCCGCCGAGGCCGCCGCCGAGGCAGCGGCCCGCTACGGCGAGCGCGACGTGTGCGACGTCGGTCGCCCGCTCGGGACGACCGACTTCCTCGCCACCCGCGGCCGGGAGGCCCTGCGCGCCGGACAGGTCTCCGCCGCGGCCGCCGACCACGCGCTCGCCGAGGGCGAGACCGAGCGCTCCCGCGTCCTCCTCGCGGAGGCCCGCACCCGCACCTCCGGGCTCGAGCGGCTGCTCGAGCGCGCCGCCGAGGAGCGCCGCCTCGACCGGCTCGCCGCCGACCAGCAGGTCGCCGAGGAGTCCGGTCGGGCCAGGGCGGGGGAGGACCGATGAGCGTCGAGACCGCCGGGCCCGGCGCGGCCCTCGCGCGGATGGCCGCCATCCAGACCGTCATCGCGTCGGTGTCCGGGGCCTCGA
>QAXK01003625.1:0-11844 GCA_004335735.1 Chlorella sp. KRBP | reverse complement strand
GAGCATACACCGAACATTACACCCATGACCATGTGACCAGTCACAGTGTGTGAGGAGTGTGCTGCTTGACACGCGTTAAGTTGAGTTGGCGTTGGGCGTGTTGTTGGGTTATGCAACAGCAGGCAGCCCGTCATCAAGCGGCGTGGTCGCTGGGATGTCTCGCAGGAGCATACACCGAACATTACACCCATGACCATGTGACCAGTCTGTGCGGGGATGGGGGCCCCCCACGCTCCGGGAGCGTGCCGCGGTGTGTTGTGTCGTGTCGTGTCGTTGTTTTGTTCTGCTCCACACAGACAAACTCATCAACATGGTCAAGCAGCAGCTCAAGACTTCACACAGCATGGGCATCAAAATGAGCATGAGAGACAAGCAGCAGGCCGTTCGAGCGCAAGCAGGACCAACAATGGAATCCATGGCATCGTGGAGGGCAGGGCACCGACTTGGTCAAGAACAGCAACACATCGCCCATGACAACAAGGGGAAGCAAGTGAAATTGGTTCCAGCCAGGGTGGTTCCAGGTACACCTTGGTGCTCAGCCGCGGTGCTGAGCTTAAATCGGATTCAAGGACCATCTAGTTTATGAGTGCTTGGGTTCATGTTGGAGGGTAGCAGTCCCTGAACTGCGACGATTCTTAGGGAGTTGAGAGCACCTGCAGTTGGCCATTTTGGTATCATGCATGTCTGAACCGCGCCTGTATGAGTCTGTACAGCATGACAAGCGACCCTTTAGGGAGCCACTGAGTGGCACACAACCATCTGGGCAGTCCCCAGGTTGAAGGCTGGCTGCAGGGCAGCTGCTGTGGGTGATTTCAGTACCTGCATCTGCCCCACTGCACAATTTCTGCAAGGATGGCCGGTGCCAGGACAGCGGTGCAGAACCCCTGTAGGCGGGTTCAACCCCCGTTCCTTGCGTACACAGTTTTTGACCTGCACTTTAGCTGGCTGCAGACCACGCTGTGCTGGGGCAACCTTCAGTACTGAACTGTTGCCCCAGCACAGCATGGTACAGCCACAACAAGCGTGCAATAAGTGCAGCACATTAAGGAAATGTTAACTGCATAAGGCTGTAAATCCGGCCATTCACTTTGATAGTAGGCAGCACTGATGTCGACATCCCAGGCTTCACAGCAACAGAGCGAAGCAGCTGCAACTCACAGCTCTGCGCCTTGTGCAGTACTCACAGTAAGTCCTTTGCCTGGTTTCCTTGCACAGGTGCCTCAACCGCCAGGACAAGTGTACCCTTCCCAGCAGCCTCGTCTGCGGCTGTCCAGATACGTACCAACAGATGTGTGTGTGGTCTGTTCTGTGATGCTGTTACACCATTGCAGTGGCCTGTTGTGGGTATGTAGCACATGGTCCTGTTGGTGGTGCGGCTGGCGTGTCGAAGCCAAACCGCGTGGGTCCCCGAATGGCTCGCAAGAGCCATCTGCGTTCAGCAATACACCCACTTCCAACAGGCATGTGCTTTTGTGTGATGTCACTGTGTGTGGGTGTGGGTGTGGGTGTGGTGAGTGCATCATGTGTAGCCCTATGAGGTTGTGTTTGTTGAAGCACATGCACCTGTTGGTTGTGCGGCTGGTTTGTCGAAGCCAATCGGCGTGGGCGCCCTATGATGGCTCGCAAGAGTCATCTGCGTGAACACTACACCCACTTCCAACAGGCCTGTGCCACAACTTGCTTGTGTGTTAAACACATGAAGTGTGTGTGTGGGGGGGGGGGACTCCCAGTGTGCTGTGTGCTTTGTGTATGGTACTCTGTGTGAGGTGTGGACTCGTGGTGGTCAAGAGCAGTTGGTTCCAGCCAGGTTGGTTCCAGGTCCACCCTGGTGCTCAGCCGCGGTGGGCTGCTGAGCTCAAACCGGATTCAAGGGCCATCAAGGTTCAGAGTGCCTGGTAGTCATGCCGCATGCTGGCAGTACAGCAGCGCTCAGTTTTAGAACAAGTCAAACGTCATTGGCAGCAGTAGCTGCTGTTGCTGCTGCCAGCACCTGCCTTGAAAAACACCAGCCACTGAGCAGCACTGCACATACACTCTGCTTGGATGGCCGGTGCCAGGGCAGGGGTGCACTCTGAACCCCTGTCAGGCAGGTTCAACACCTGCTCCTTGCGTAAACAACCAAAAGTCTGGTCCCACATGTTGCTGCAACTTGACCACCTGTGGTTGTCTCCTGTGGTTGTTGCAGGCACCACCTCGATGGTGGCAGTTGCATGCCTGCGTGCCGTACATGATGTGCGTTGGTATCAGTCACAGTCTGTCCTACTACTGCGCAAACCCTGCAGGCATGCTGGAGCTTCATGTGCCTCGTGGTGGGCGTTGGGGCCAAGTGACTGACGGTCTGTATCCATTGTGCTATGCAACACAGGGTTGACGAGACACCAACAAGCTGTGGTCTGGGGCGCTTGCTGCCGCCTGTGCTGCCAGTAGTACACTGTACGCCAGCCTCCTGTGCACAGTTTCAACAGTGTGCGCAGAGGTGCTGGTGTGTTTGTGATAGGAAGAGCAGAGGAAACTGAGTGACTGGCTGACTGACTGACCAAATCAAGTGTGGTATGTTTGTGGTCTGGCTGGTTGAACGCATTGGCTGTACATTGATATGCTGCACTGCACTTCATCACTGAAGGTCTGGACGAGAACCGTTCTGCGGTTCACGTGGTGCCTGCTACGCTTGTAACATGTTCATGTGTCAGATATCCTTGAGGTGGCCAGGTGAAATTGTGTTCACTGCAAGAATTGGAGTTTGCTGCGTCATCCAAGGCTTTGACACTTGATATCATCAGTCGCCACAGGCATGAGTCGGCGTATGCAGGCACCACACTGTACTGCACTGATACACGTGCACAATGCTGCCCTACACCAACCAACATGACGCATACCAAATGTCTGCTGCGCAGCCTTGACCGCCAATTTGTCGGTTGTTGCGCACACCTCAAGCATCAAACCAGCGGCTGCATGTTGATAACTCATTTTAAAACGGTTGCAAGGGCAGCTGCCCAGACAGCAACATTGCAAGCTCAGCTGACAGAGCAGCATCATTGTGGTGCCGCCCATGCAAGAGCTGCAACACAGCAGCTGAGAAAGTGTCACAAAACTCACATGCTGCATGTCAGAAGGTGACACGCTTGTCAAGTACTGGCCCTAGAGCACAGCACCCACACACAAGAGGCCAAACATGGCAAGCGCACTGTCCACTAGCAGCATCACAGGCTTCCACCTCATAAAAAACACACAGCAGCCGGACAGACCCAAGCCTTTTGAGTCAGGCATGTTGATAACACTGTGGTCCATGCATGTCACCCCTGTCATAATCATCGGCAGCTGGTGTGTCACAGGCGAGCATGGCCTGGCACAGCTGCTACATTCATAGCCTTGCAGTGCAGCTGCAGCTGTTGTTGCAACACGCACCAACAAAGCTGTTCATTCGGTGCAACCACTGTCACACCAAAACAATGCTGCAGCAGCTGCTGCTGCCAACGGCCTCTGCACTGCTGCCGCCGCCGCTGCTGCTGCTTGCAAGACTTCGGCTTTTGCTGCTGCTGCTATTGCGGTCGCAGACTTAACGACTCACCACAGCATCCCCAATCAATCCTCCCAGCCGCCCTCACAAACACCCAACCCACAGCCCCTGTTGTACCCAGGCACCAGCAAACACCAGCAGGTTGCCATAACAAAGGCTGCAACTGCCTATAACACAAACCGCTGCAGAAGGGCTGCTTCAGGCATCCTCAGGCCGCTCCACCACCCGGACGCCCATGGACTGGCACTGTGACATGAGGCACTTGACCACACCACGCAGGCTCATGCCGGGCATGTCTGGAGACTTGACCTGCAGGCAGCAGCAGCAGCAGCAGCAGCAGCAGACAAAGAAGACGAAGAACAAGCAGCGTCAGCAGCAGTGGCGAAAGCATCAGCAACGGCAGCGGTGGCGTCAGTGGCCGCAATGCAAACAAAAAGGCGGCGGCGCAACAGCAACAGCTGCGCATCAGGGGCGGCAGCGGATGCCCACCCGAGCCTCACCATTGCGATTTCGTACAGGTGCTTGAGGCTGATGGTTGCCACGGTCTCGTGGCCTGGCCTGTCAGCACCGCGGGCTAGCCCTGATGCCTGCTTGATGTACCACGACGATGGGGGGCCCTTCAGGATCCAGTCATAGCTCTTGTCCTCATACACCTGAAGCATGCAGTGAATTAGCAGCATGAGCGCAGCACAGCACGGCACAATATTAGAAGGCCAGTGTTGGGTGGCAGTTTGGCATGCTATGCATGCATTCACAGCAGCACACATAAGCTTTGCACGCCTCAAGATACAGCTACAGGGTCACAGCTGTGCCCTTGACAGGTATATGGCTGGTGCTAATGTGTTTGCTGGAGCTGTTGCTGGTCCTGGTGCTGGTCTTGGCACTGCTGCTGCAGCCGCCGGTGCTGGTGCTGCTGTCAGTGTGTATTTGCTGCTGCTGGTGTGGGTCTTGATATGGGAGTTTTAAGGCTGACACACCCACCTTTATGAGCACTCGCAACGGTACATCTTTGTACTCTGCTGTCTTTGCATTGAATTCCCTGCAACATGCAGGCAAGACAGCACATCAGGGCACAGACACAGGACAGCAGGCATCAAGGTCAGTACACTGTACTTGGTGGATGTCACATGTGTGACACGCCAAGAGGGCATGGACTGGTGACTGCATGCAGGATGTGACTGAGTAGGGTCATCTGTACTCACTGCCACTGCTGGAGAGCCCCTGAAAGCAGTGCCTCCCGCTGCTGGCCCTGTTTGATGGTACTTCTTACCATACAGCAACAACTGCGGCCACACATGCAACACCTTCCAAGTCCCTCATGGTCTCCCTCTGTTGCAGCTTTGGCCTGGTTCATCAGTTGCCCATCTATCATGCCATCATGAAGCTATATCAAGGCCCTCACTCTCTCTCACTCTCTCTCACTCACTTGCAGAATGCCATGATGTTGAGGCCTGCCTGACCCAATGCCGGGCCCACGGGGGGTGCTGGCTTTGCTGCTCCTGCATTGATCAGCAGGCGGATGCTGGCAACTGCCTTGCGCTTGGCTGCCTGCGACATCCTGCTGCTGGTTAAAGCTGCTGCTGCTGCTGTTGCCCGTGGATGACCAAGATGTAGTCGATGGTGGCGAAGGCTGCCCTGTTTGGTGATGGTCCTAGCGAAACTGCTGCTGCAGCAGAGCGGCACTCACAGCTGCAGCTGGCGGAGGTTATCTGCTATCGCTCTTGCTAGCAGTCACGATGGTCAGACAAACAGCTGGCACATCGTCCCACAAACCCAGCTGATGGTCTGCTGATCGGGATTCACGCAACAGGGTGCTTGGCAATGCGTGCTGCTGCTGCTGCTGCCCGTTCCAATTGGGTCAGAACCTGATATCGTCCTGCCAGCGCGTCTTGTAGCGCTTACAAGGTATGATATGCCTCAACTTGCAATCACGCAAGGCACGCAGCTGCGAACACCTGCACTGGGGTGGCTCACTGACACCAAGCTGAAGGCACTGCTGCTGTTGCTGTCCTGCGGTTGTGATCTACGTTCCGGTGATCCTACTGCAAGACTGTCAGCCCAACTCGACTCAATTCAAAAATGCACAATCTAGTGTCCAATAAGTGCTGGAGACTTACGCTGGGTGGGGACTGACACAGCAATCAAACAAGGTCGTCCTGCTGGGTGACTCGTGCGACAGACAGACTACGGCAGCAAGCGCACTCAACAGCGTTCGCAGCGGAATAGACGCGTGATGACAAAAGCTGGCGGTTGCTGACAGTGTTTAACCCAGCTGACATACACATGTAGTACTACCATAGCACAGCACCAGGCCAGCAGTCTGGAAGGCATTCCTTGAGTCAAATTGTGAGCACTACCGACTCCAGAGTCTGTAACAGAGCCATCATTAGGCATAAAACGCGGGACACTCCCTATTTTTGGTGCTGTACTGCAGTCAGCGTTCCCTGCCCCTGATGTTGAAGTGCACTGCGCCCGTCAGTCTCTGCTCCTGATGTTGTACTGCAGCCACATGGTCTTCTGCCCACCCAGCCTGACAGCCTTCTTGCTGCTGGCCCTCATACCCAACTGACGGGACACCTCAGGGTTGCCTGACAGGACCCATGCCTCAGCACCTGATCGCATTCAGCAGCAGCAGCAGCAGCAGCAGCAGCAGCAGCGATAGGAGTACAAATGTCATGCCCCCTACAAACACGCGTGTCATGTGCCCCCCACATGCACGTGTGTCACATGCCCCCCACAAGCACGCAGACATGCTGATGTGCCCGAGGAAATTCACACTCCTGTCCCACTAGGCTGCTGCAAGTTAGCCCCAGGTAACCACTGCAGTGTTGGCAACAACACACCTGCAACCTGACCCTTCAGGAATCCTGACAGCTGATGCCATGCTTCGACAAGTTCATCGTCCTCGCCTTGCCCTGCTTCTGCTGCCCCTCTCAAAGGCCTGCTGCTGCCGTTGCTGTGGTAGGCATCACGGCTCTGCTGCTGCTGGTACTGCTGCCGCTGCTCCCCAGCGCTGTCTTGCCCTGTGTGCAGCAAACAGCAACAGGAGTTCAATGTAGTAGGGCAAGTCCCACGAAGTGTGGCGGGTTGGGTGAACAGAGCTGCACCCAGCAGCGTCCAGGCATGCTCTGGTCATACTTCACAAAGTCTGATTCGAGAAATGGCGCTCAAATGTCCTGCTGCGTGCCTCTGCTTGTCAGCAAGGTGTCAACCATTGGGTGCATTACACCTGACCTGCCAGCAGGCGTAATCCCCAGGGGGGATTACACACCGCCAGGAGGGCTTGTTGCCGCTGGTCACTGTGTGACAAAGGTAACTGCCAGTCCCCGCACTGGCCGTGATGGAGTGAGATGCACTGCTGGACTCCTGCTGCCTTTGCGGCTTGCTGGGCCAGCTTGAGTGCCCCCTGCAGTCACACACATATTGGAGGCATACGCCCATGACCATGACTGTAACTGTGCATGGATTTGTGACAGACACAGCCTGTGTCCCAGAGCGCTTGCATCCATCCATGTCTGGAAAGCTGCGTTTGAACACTGTGCACAACCATCAGCGGCCAGCACATGCTCTATCTTGTGGCACCCACCTCATGGCAGTCATTGCCCATGATGCGCCCACCGCCTGCCTTCCAGGCCTGCTGCCCATCTGCTGCTGCCTCCCGAGCTGCCCGCAGCATGTGCTGCCACTGCTGCTGCTGCGCCCCCGGCCAGCGGAGGAAGGGCCAGGGGTTGCTGCCTGCAGCAGCACAGAAGCACACTCGCTGCTTTGCTTGCAGCTGGGTATGGCGCTTGAGAACAGGGTCAGCAACAATGGGTGCGACCGGCACTGATGCTGCAGGATGACTCACACTGCCTCTGCAGAAGCATGCAGAGAAATGCTTACATGGATTCTACTGTGCATGCGCACGGCAAAAAGGTAATCTTGCTGTGCATGATGCTGTGTGTGCAGTTGGCAAAGGGCTGTAGATGGCACTCACGTGTGTCTCTGATCAGGCCAGGTGCTGTGTTGGTTGCTATGAGGGCTGCCTCGATCAACAGAGTACCGCTGCCACACATGGGGTCGACACAGACCACACCTGCAGCAACAATGACACAGGCAGTGCAGTGCAGTTCAGTACCTCCAACATTCAGGCAATCTATGCTGCAAGTGCAGGTGCGATACTCTGCACAGCATCACACACGTCTCTTGATGTAACCCTCCAGTGCTTTGCTGCACTGATCAGCACTACACCGAATTGACTGCTGGTGTAGTTTGTGGAGCACCCACACAGGTGAGTCGGCAACACCACGCGCATTGCACAGCAGCAGACCCTGTTCACCCTCTTGCTGGCATGTGTCCTGCCACCCCGCCAGCAGCAGAAGCCCAGCTGCTGCTGCCTCATTTAAAGCTGCCTTGTGCACAGCTGAGTCGCTCCTGTACCCGCGCCTGCAGTGTGTTGCAACGCAACAGCCACAATGACAACACCGGCAGCAGCCAAACAGGGAGGCATTAACCAAGTCACTGGCGGCAAGCGTGCACCCAACCCCTTGCAAGGACAAAACCTGGTGTACTGCTGTGCCGGCAAAGATGCGCAAAGATCACACAGCTAGCACTATCCCAAGCTCCCCAGCAAGTGCAGTCTCCAGTCTCAGTACGGGTCAGTGGCAACATGCCGAGAGGCAGAGTTTCCACACAAGCAATCTGCCCCAACCACTTCCAACCTGGTTGCCCAGCTAACCAAATGGCATTGCTTCAGCGGGGATGCTTGACAGGTAGCATGGGGAGAAGGGTTTAGGCCAACCCACCTGTGCAAGCTGCCGCCACCAACATCCTTGAAGATCTGCAGGTTGTCGTTGAGCATCTGGAAGGCCAGTGGAAGGTCAGGAGCCCCTTCTGGCGGTGCTGGCCGTGTGCCGCTGCAACAGCGAGCACAGCACAGTGTGCCCAATGAGTGCACTGTGCATATCAAATGTCAATGGTTGCAGAAGAGAGTCGCTATGCAACCATCTCCTTTGCAGAGAGACCATTGAGCAGTGGTCAGCTTGCTGGCTTCGTGCTGTCACCATCTGACAGGCTATGTTGCCGGGCCGAATCTGGATGCAGGACTGCGTGAACACATGCAACTGGGCACAGTCCGTTCCATAATCCAAGGGCATTGCTTTGCTGCACGCACCTTGCTTCCCGTACCGCATCACACACTGCATCCCTGACCCTCTTCTGTACCAGCTGGCTGTTGGTGACATTGCTGTTGTTGTAGAAGTGCAGGCAGTGAACCCCCAGGGTCTGTTGAGGCTGCAGCAATTCAGACCAGTCAGCAGCCTCCCGAGTGGCTTCGTACACCTGCGGGAGCAGGGCAGCACAGCAACAGTCCCAGCCGATGAGGCTGTGATTGTTCCTCTGGCACCATGTGCAGTGTGAGTCCAATCTGCAGAAACAGTATCTCATCTGTACGACTGCTGCATGCGCATGATGTTGGCCAGGTGCCGCTGCTGGTCAAAAATATCATACCGGGAAAGCAGCAAAACCTGCTGCACATGAGCTGACGGATTATCTTCACATCTGTCATGCCATGTGTCCGTGGCTTGTAGGAACAATGGCCCTCAAGTGAGGTGCTCTGGCCTCTTGGATGGGGATACGACTTACTGTTTCTCCTGCAGGCTGGGAGGGGTCCAACTGCTGCTGATGTATCAACTGCAGGACGCGCGTTGCTGACCTCAAGTGCAGGACTGCAGCGTAGCCTGCTTCCTGTGAATCACACCTGGCATATACAGATAAAAGAGCAGCGACAGCCGCAGCGTGCCAGTAGTGACTACAGTGGTGTGAACAGCAGCCTGGTTCACAAGCACAATGGTGTGTGCCCGACAAGTCTGTTGGCAACCCAACGGCCTCATCCAGAGATGGTTGTCATTTGGGTCAAACCACAGCATAGCACAGCACGGCGCAGTTGCCAGCTGATGATGAGACAGGGACTAGCCTTCATGCCCCCTCGCACCATCAAAGTGCCCGTGCACTGCACTGGGCACATCCTATGTGATGAGTATTGCCTGGCAGCCTGCTGAGTATGTGATGCTGTCTGCCTGACGACTTGCCCACACAACGCTACCGTAATGCCGTACTGAGTACTAGACTCTGATGTACTGATATAACGAAGAATATGTACATAGTAGTGGAGTGGACTGCTGTACAAGGTCAGACTGCAGAGCTCACCCCATGGCGACACGCCCAGGTGCTGTCACCTCTACTTCAGCAGATAGCCCTGCCTGCTGGCAGCACTGCTCCAGGTCTGCTGCTGTGACCTGCGTCCGATGTTGAGCACGTGTACATGAAATTAGGACGCTGCTGGTGTGCACAGGTGGTGACCAAGCATCAGTGCACAGTCATGGGTTATTCACAGGACACCAGGGGCAGGCACGTGCTGGAGGCAGCAAGGCCATACCTTTTCCAGGCCAGGGTGACACGTCACCAGGTAGTTATTCTGAAAGCGACGAGAGGTCTGTTGACTGGTACGCGGCTGCTGTTGCTGGCGGGTTTGCTGTCTTGGCTGCTGCTGACCTTGCCACTGCTGCTGCTGCCAGCGGTCATTGGACCTGGTCTGCTGATCTGTATACGCCGGTGGCTGGCTCCTGCGGTCAATTTGTACTGGACTTTCTCTTCTTGTGGGCTGGCTGAAGTTGAAGCTGCTGAAACAACGAACAGAGTGGCCACGGCAGCAGGTGCTGTGCACACCAAGGGCAACCTGAGTGCTGATCGGCAGCATGATCGCGAGCCTGGCGATGTTGAGCATCGCAGAATATCATATTTGGCGCTTCTCATAAGCTGGATGCTGGTTCAGCCTGCTTCCGACAGCATCGTGCAAGGAAATGACTAATACCGGTATGAGCAGAGTTCCATGCCAAGCTTGGCGTCGCGAGTGAACTTCGGATTCTTTTACTGAGGTTATCATTACAATGAACAAGCAGTTTTCCACCGCAGTCGTACGGAAATGCCCCAAACATATCTATGGCAGTAGCACTCTGCAGAGTTGGCACCTGCACTGTGCTAGGCATGCCGTCGAAGCCTGGAAACCCTGTATCAGGACCTTGTATATACTAATCATCTTCAGACAGCCTATCAAACGCAGTATGACCGTGGTATCAGGACTTGCTCATGAGAAGGGGTCAGGGTCCTTCCCCCTGGCAGACCTGCCAGAGCTGCTAGAGCTCGACAACATCGACATCAACCTGCCACCTGCCAGCAATGGAGGTGCCGAAGAGCTTGTCAGCGCTCCCAAGGTTTTGCCAGGTCATCACAGGGCGAACCTGCTGCTTGATGGGATCAGCTGCAGTAGCTCTGGGTCCAGCACAGGGTGCAGCGCACACAGCACACCTTCAGGGACCTTAGACGGCTCGCCAGCAGCATCAAATGATGCTTCAGTTGCTGTCGCAACAGGTACAGGTTTGACCTGCAGCACCACAGGAGCGGCAGCTGTTGTGCTGGGGACTAACAACATCAGCACGTGCAGAACAGACCCTGCAGGAAACCCCATGCAGGATGTGCTGGACCCAGCAGCCCAGCACACAGATCCTGACATGACCAACAACAGCAACAGCAGCCCATTGAGGTCCCAACTGGCAGGACTGGCAGTTCAGCAACAGCGCACAGAAGCAGCAGACGCACTGCTGCAGGAAAGCCATCCGTCAGCTGCATCTACAAGCAACAGCAGCAGCAGCAGCAACGACAACATCAACAGGAGCAAAGGAGCCTCCAGCCATGCGGGCCCCAGCACACTGCAGTTGCCAGACTTCTTCACCTTTGCGCTGCCAGAGGAGTGTGCTTTCACAGAGAGCATGGATGACGGACTCACCACACCCACACCACACAACCCAGTGGTGCAGTCCATCTTTGCAGGCGACAGACTCCCTGTAAGTGCCTCGTTTTGTGCCTTTGGCATCTCTGGCAGTGCCTCAATGCTCGCGGCAGCGTCTCCTGAAGCTTCAACAGCAACATCGACACGTTTGGGATCGTTTGTGGACAGGTGTACGAGCGCACATGCTGTCAGCACATGCACAACCCAAGGGTTCAGGGGCTGACCTCTCTAGGCAGGCAGCCATGCAGAGCTTTGACCTGGTCTCCACTGATATTGGCAAATACGCATGAGTGCTACAAGTCACACCGTGGTGCTGGGTGTGACATTGATCTGTACCTGCCCTGCATGTGCACCTGCAGCTCGTGTCAGCACGCACATGCCGCCCCCACTACAGCGCCTCCGGATCCGGCGGCGCAGGCAGTGGCAGTGCTAACAGCAGTAGCAGCGGCGGCGGCAGTATCGATGGCAGCGGCAGCATCACAGCACCTGCTGTGGCGGGTGC
>QAXK01003622.1:0-26675 GCA_004335735.1 Chlorella sp. KRBP | reverse complement strand
GTCCACCCTTGCCCGACCTGCCACCCTCACGCTTGTCCACCCTCGTCCACCCTTGCCCGACCTGCCAACCCCCCCCAAGGCACCACACGCGCACTCACCAGCGCAGCGCAGGCGTCCACGCGTGCCTCCCGCTGCTTGCGCCCCAACGGCTCCGTGAGCACACCTGCAGAGATCATTGAGGGGCAGGGCTAGGGTAAAAGATTAGGGTTCAGGTCAGCAAGAGGCCCTCGCTGGGCCAAGGATTAACACATCCATCACAACAGGTCCCCCCCCACCATGGTGTGGCTGCGACCTGCAGGCAGTCTCCCTCTCCCTCCCTCTCCGTGCCTCCTCCCCCTCTTGACTCTCACCCAGCAGCACCATTACGTGGCAGGCCTCAAAGGCGCGCCGCATGAGCCTCAGCAAGCGCAGCGGCTTGTTGTGCAGCGTGCGCCGGTATATGTCACTGGATGAGTCATAGTACCTGCCACGGGACACGACACGACACAACACGACGCAACACAGGCATATGGTACAGAGCACCACCAGAGCAACGGAGCAAAAGCTGCTGATGTGGGGGTTAACCCCGCACACGAGGCTTGAGGTGGCGCGTACCCGCTGCGACTGTCGCACGGCAGCAACTGAATCAGCGTGGTGCGGTGCGGTGCACTGCATGCACTTGCCTGCCGTGCCCTGCCCTGCCCTGCACGCCCACGCCCGCCTGCCCAACAGCACCTCTCTCTCACCTCGTGCGCAGGAGCAGCAGCACCTCCCAGGGCGTGGTCTGTTGCAGGTTGGGCTCGGCGTTCTCATCGCACTCCTCCAGTGCCGCGTGATGCTGAGGCGCCACACCACCACCACCCTCGCCTCCTCCCTCGTGCACGCCCGCACCCGCACCACCGCCACCACCGCCACCCCCAGTGCCTGCAGGGCCGCCGGTCGTGCGGAGCTTCCTGCCTGTCGTGCCGCCCCCGTCGCCGTGCCACACCTGCAGGTGCAAGCACGGTGCAAGCATGACGACGTCCTCGTGAAAGGCACGCAATGGTGATGGCGATGGTGATTTGTTCTGATTGCAGAGTGTGATTCAGTGTGTTGTCCACAAGGCCACGACGCAAGGTGCAGATGCAACCGTCCAATGGGCTTGTCAAAGCGCTCACCAGCTGCGCCTGCAGCTCTGCTTGCTTCTGCTCGCGCCGCGTCACCTTGCTCGCCTCCTCCATGCTCGTCACGGTGCAGCGGCGCAGGCGCGACACCAGGTCGGCCACGGGGCCACGCGCGCGCCTGCACAGCACGTGTGCACAAAAAATAATTAGACCCACTCGATGAGGCACTCGATGAGGATTAGTGTGCACTGGCATCAGCTCTGACTGGTCATGCTTGTGACGGCTGCAGCACCGTCTGAACACCTCAAAGCCACTGAGCATGATGCTGCCTCACACACGCGCGCAGCCGCGGACGCACACGCGCACAGCCCGCCAGTGTGCACACACCCATGCACACCCTCAACCACACACTCACTCGTACATGGCGCGAGGATCAAAGAAGGCCCTCAGGCCCTCCTCATCCCTCCCTGCACCACGCTGCTGCCCTCCCGCCCCGGCCACTCCGCCACCCTGCTGCTCCTGGGTCCGCGGCTGCGCCCTAGGATGCAGGGGCGTGCGCGGCTGCCCCTGACCCTGCCCCTGCTGCTGCTGGTCGTGTGGGTGGTGGCGTGGGGGCACCAGCATGGGTCCTTGGTGCGCTGGGGCAGGCTCGGGAGGCACTAGCACGTCCAGCTGCCGCTTGGCTTCCTTGTCCTGCCTCACTAACGCCCTGCATGATGCGCAGCATGCACAGCAAGGGGCGCACACGATGATGTGCGCCATAGCAAAAGCCACGCACAAAGGATGCTGTGGCATGGGCTGCTGCCTCCTATTTCGTGGCCTATGCGTGGCCTGCTAATCCTGGCTGCATGAATGCACCACGGCCAACCACCCATTACCCATACACCCTCGCCACTCACTGGTCGAACTCTCTCAGCAGCTGGATGGCACTCAGCTCACTGTCACCCTGCGGAGGAGGCAGTTGCTGTGCCGCGACCCCCATGCCCCCAGCCCTCGTTCGGGGCTTACCCGTCCCGCCCCCTGCACCCCTACCCACCCCACCCCCACCACCGCCGCCACCACCAATAGCAGCGGCAGCAGCAGCGCCACCACCCGGGCCTGCAGGGGGGCGCTGGGAGGAGGTGGCGGGAGCCTGTACACCACCCGCACGTTCGCCGGCATGCGGCTTGCTGGGGGCGGGCTGTGCGTCGCCCTGAGCGGTGGGCTGCGTGGGGTTAGGGTCTACCACCATGGGCCCGACGGATGAGGGCACAGATGGTGGTGCGGGGTCGGCTGTGGCGGTGGTGGGGCGCGAGGCATGGTGGGTGTGCTTCTTGCCGCCCCCGGCGCCTGCGCCTCCACCACTGACGGGTGGCGCCTGCATTGCGTGCGGATGGGAGAGCCAGGCAGAGTGGAGGTGAGGAGAGGGTTGGCAGGTTCGCAAACGCCTGTGGGTGGGCTCCTGTGGCGTGGTGTGACGTGGTGTGTGGCGGGTGGCGGGTGGCGTCGCCCAAAACGCCACTACCCAGCCCTTCACAGTTCCAGTTGCCAAGAAAGTCACAAAAGCAGCAGCTGCAGGGTACAGTATGCATCTGAGTGGCAAGCCAGGACCAATGATTGCGCCCTCACCAGCTGTTGGTGCTGCAGCAGTGCCAAGCGTGCCGCCGGACCCGCCCCCGCCCTCTGTGCCTGTCCCTGCCCCTGACGTGGGTGTGCCAGGCGGGACGCAGCAGAGGCAGGCGGGTGCGCCTTGGCGCCTTGATGGTGGTGGTGGTGGTGGTGGTGTGGCGGGGCCTTGCTGTGGTGGTGGGGCTTGTGCACGCCGGCAGGGGCGTAACCACCGCCCAACGGCACGTCCTGCGCACAAGGCATGGGGCGGCAGGAGGGCAGGAGGGAAACACGTCGACATCAACGTCAACGTCAACCCTAAACCTCAAGCTTAGCCCGCACTGCAATGTCATAATGCTGTCATGAGGCTGGCTGTCCTAGGAGTGTGTGCGCTACATATGTGCATCGTGCGTTGGTGGCACCTTTGGTTTGACGCCACTGGCTGATGAGCTGGTGCCACCCTGATGCTGCTGGTGGTGGTGGTGTGGTGGGCGGGCCTGGTGGTGGTGGTGGTGGTGTTGCGCGCTGGCGCTCCGTTGTGACACCTGACCCGCGCTGGTGGTGCCTGGCTGGGTGGGGGGCCGCCCGCTGGCGGTGGAGGGAGCTGCGTTCTCTTTCCCACTGGCACCTGCAGGAGGACGAGGGGGACGAGGAGGAGGAGGGGGAGGGAGCGGACAAGGAGGGGAGGGTAGGGTTAGTCTGGATTCAAGTTAATGCATGCTGGTGCGCTGCCCGCACAGCTGCCAGCGGACCATAGCGCCCCCTACACGCACACACACACACAACTGGACAGCTCCCTGTCCTCTCACCCGTCACCACGGACGTGGACGCAGAGGTAGGCTGGGCACCCAGCACCACGCCACACGCCCGCGCCACCGCTTCACCGCCCTCATCCATCTCCAACCCATGCGGCAGCTTTGCAGCGGCGGTGGCATCCGCCTCCCACTCCATCCCATCATCCTCCCCCTCCCCACCACCACCACTGCAACCTTGACCTGCTGCCCCTCCTATCTTCTCCCCCTCTCGTCCCTGCTCCTGCTCTGCGCCTGTCGTGGCAGCCAGCGCGCCTGGCAGCGGGCTGCTGGTGGGTGCGGCACTAGGGCCAGCACTGGGTAGCGGTGCCAGTGCCCTGTGAAGCAGCTCCTTGACCCTCTTGTCCGTCTCTTCCCTGGCCTTGTGTGGCTGGCTGGGCACCAGCACCTGGCGTGTGGGCAGGGGGGCGCTGGTGGCGCTGCTGCTGTGCGGGTGGCTGTGGCTCTGGCGCTCCCAACGGGAACGCAGCGCCTGCGTGTGCATCCAAGGGGGGTAAGTGGTGGTGTGGTGTCATCATCCTGTGCAGTGGTGGCCAGATGGAGGTGCCATCTTGCCTGAGCCATCCCTCAGGCGGGGCACTCCCCGTGCTAGACAGCAGTCCGCCTTGACAGGCAAGCAGCCCACATCCAAGCACGCACACACCGTGGCGCAGGCGGCAGTGATCCCGAACGTGACCCCGGGCGTGTCCAGGTGCCAGGCCGCCGACAGCTCCGAGGCCGCCACGCAGCTCACGTGGCAGGGCGCGGGGAGGGGGGTGGGGGTGCCCGCTGCTGCAGCTGCTGGGGCAGGGGCGGGGGCGGGGGCGGGCAGGGGCCGGGTGGGGAGTTGGGCCAGCGCAGCCCTGCACAGGTGGTCACGTAATTGTGCTGTGGGCTGCACGGACACATGCATGGATACGCCCGGTCCCGTTTTGGGACACTTTGTCTCCCAACCCAACCACCCACCTGATGCCCTGCACCAGCTGCGCGCCCTCCTGTGTGTGCCAGCCTGCGCGTGGGCAGTCAGGTACCCCCAGGACGCGCCATGCATGAGCACGGCAAGGCATGTCCACCGTGGCACGCTGCAGGCCGCGAGGCACGCAGTGCCCCACGCTCACTTGAGTTGACGAAGTGCAGGTCCGCACAGCATGCGTGCACGTGCTGCGCCAGCGCCTGCTGCTGCTCCCACAGCGCTCGCTGATAGAGGGCCAAGGCGCCCTCCGCCGCCCCTGGGACTGCAGCTGCATCAGGCTCCGGCGCTGGGGCAGGTGCCTGCAGGGAGCTGGCGGCTTGCCGTGCACTCGCAAACGTGGCCGCTGCCTTGTCTGCTGGCTCCAGGCTGGTGAGGACAACCACACCCGCCCATCCGCCTGCGGCGCACGCTTGAATTCTCACTGAGCAGCGGGCAGGTGCGCACGCTGCGGCGTTGAGGCCTTCCTGCCCAGCTGGGCACGCTGCGCAGTGTGCTGTTGATGCGCACCTGGAGGCTGGGGGGAGCCGCTGCGGCAGAGCGCGCTGACGTGCGCGGACGTAGCCCGCAGCACGTCTGGCAGGGAGAGGAGTGGCGCTGCGGGATCATCTGCATGTGCACGCAGCAATCACAATCTCTTGCTGCTTCCCTAGCGTTGCTGCCGTGTGCTTGGGACTGCCCATGCTCCCCTCACCTGCAGCCACCCCCAGGCCCCCCGCAGCAGGCGCGACGGCGCTGAGCTGCGCTGACTTGTGGCGCTTCTCCCACGCTACCAGCGTGCTGCGTATGGAGGAGCTGGTGCCGCGCTGCGCCGAGTTCTCCTCGCCCAAGTCGCAGACGAAGAGCTCCGCCTTGCTCTGCGGGCTCCCGCGCACCACCAGCTGCGCATAGACTGCGTTCCTGACCGCGCGCGACAGCTCCTGGGCGGTGATGTTGGTCGCGCTCCGCAGAACGGACGGATCGAGCACCACCAGCAACCTGGGAAGCACGGCAGCGGCAGCAGCAGCGCTTGCCGCCGCTGCGCCGTCGTCCCCCGGTTCCATCACGCGCGCTTTCTACCGTTGGTCTCGCGCTATTCGCACTCTCGCGCTTTCATAATTTGAAAGGTGGCGTGCTGGGTCGTGCGCAGCTCGGGAGTGGGATCACCAGTTGCAGCCCCTGGCAATGCAGAGGCATCCACATGGCATTTACATTTGGCCCTCGCCGTCCTCGCCAGTTGTCGCCATGTCGTACAACGTGCGGTACGTTGTACCGCGTCATCAGCATCAAGCACTGAGCCCACATTTGCAGGGCACGGCCTACACACCCACACACTGTTCAAATGTACAGCCCGCAGACCGCGCGACGCGTAAATCGTCGCGCGCTGTGAAATGTACAGCCCTCTCTACATCGTCATGCGTCACAGCGCACGTGCTTGCCACATGTCAAGCCCCACGGGATGTCAAACAGTAGCGGCTGCGGTACGCTCCAGATACACCTGGCTACCTGTAACCCGCATAGTGCACCACGGCAGCCCAGTTCACAGTGAAGAAGAAGGAAGAAGGCAGAACGCGCAGCAGCGGCAAAGTTTGGCATGACAGAGCGCCACAGAGTCTCCACCGTCCGGGCCTGACGTGACGATTGAACGCCGACCACACCTGTCCGCGTTCAATCGCACCATTGCTCTCACCACGTTGGCAATACATTTGCACCAAACCTGGGCCATCACCATCAACCGATTGTGTTGGATAAACAGCAACCTCATCCAGCCACTAGCACGCAACATCATCATCGACGTGCCCTTGCAGGCACTCTCTCAGGTGGCAGCAGGAAGAAGAGTTCCGGAGTTGGCCATTGTGGTCTTAGATGATGACCCCAATCCAGGGCAGCAACGCCTTCAAAGCAGCGCGAGATTTACTCGGATGGCATACAGCCTCGCAATCCAAACAACATCCATGGACGCCATGGAAGACCATCACATACGTGTGCCTACGAACCAGGGTGGCCACCTTAAGCTTTTCCACGACCTCTCGCCCAGACCCAGACCTCTCGTGATCACTTCAAGACCGCAACCCCCTCGTGATGGCTTGGCAAGCAAAACATGCAATCAGTCCAAGGGCGGCCACGTGCCATTGCACGGCAGCAGGCAGGTGCCCAGCCAAATAAGCAGTATAGGAGTGCGCCGCCCTCTGGGGCACGGCGCCGCGGGGGAAGTCAAGTCGTCGCGTAGCGCAAGTTCACTCACATCGTGTGCGGCCACAGCAAACCGATTCCAGTCGTTCACAGTGGCCCGGCCAGTTCAACAGTCGTACAGTTCAAGTAGTATAAATTCGGAGACGTAATACGCACGTTGAGAGCTCTGGCTCTCCATGCCAGAGCTCAGCTGGCGCCATACGTATGCGCCACAAACCGCAGGGTGAAGTGGCCCAGAGCGCAGCGCTGCCTCCTGGTCCATGCTGCCAGCGCACACCTCACACCTTGTGTCCCTGTGCGGCCAGCGCCTGCAGGAGGGCGGCGGCCAGCTCAGGGCGGCGGGGCGGCGGGGCGCACACACTCGGGGCAGGCACATCCATCATCATGACGTCGCGTGCGGCCACGGGGGCCTTGGTGTGGGCAGCAGTAGCAGCGGCGTCGGCGGCGGCGGGGCAGCCCTCTGATGCCCAGGAGAGGGAAACGGAGGGCGCCCTGCCCATTGTCGCAGCCGAGGTAGGGGCGACACGCCTGCCCGGCAGCGGCGCGCTGGTGCGGGCCCACAGTGCTGGCACGGATGCTGGGTTGTAGCTGTTCCGTGCGGCGGCAAGCTCCATGGCGTCCCCGCCCGAGGTGCACGAGTGCCTGCGGCCCGCAACGGGCTCGCCCTGCCTGGGCTTGCATACCAGTGGTGCAAAGGCCAAGCGGCTGAGGAGGCCAGACAGGCCTGAGCCGGTCGTGCTGCTTCGGCGCGCGCGCACGTGAGCCCCCCGGCTGGTGGTGGTGGTGCTGCTGCTGCACGTGGCAGTGCCGCCGCCGCCGCATGGCTCCGTCGCTGCCAGCGGTGCTGCTGGCGCCATGGTGCCAAGCGCGCCCTGAGGACAGGCTGCAGCAGTGGGTGGCAGGGGCTGCGTAGCCACCAGAGCCTCCAGAGCCTGCAGGGTGTCACCACGCACCAGCGTCGGGCTGCCGCCTGCGTTGGCCACCAGCATCAGCCTCAGGCTGGAGGCCACCCCGCTCATATGCGTGTGCACGGCGCGGCGGCTGTGGGCGCTGCCGCGCTGCTCCTGCACCTCCTCGTCCATGCTGAAGGGCTCGTCCGCGTGATAGTGTGGGAGGTAGTCATCTGCAGGCAGCGCCTCTGCAATCACGCCCAGCTGCTCGCGCAGCAGGATGGACTCGCCGCCGTGCTGCCAGCTGTGCAGCTCAGCGGCGGTGTGGGGGCGCCACACCGTGGGGCCAGACAGCAAAAAAGGCGAATGGCATCTTGGGGGGCTCATGGTGGCGATGATAGTGGTGTCTGGCACCGTGCCGAGGGAGGAGGCGCTGCCCGTGCTCATTGGCGCGTTGAGGATGGAGCGTGCGGAGGAAAGGGAGCCGACGCTGCAGGCCGGCTGCAGGTGCTTAGCAGGGGCGCCCTGGGTGGGGCCGCCTGGTGCCGCCAGGCTTGGGGTGGAGAAGCTGTGCTTGTTGAGCATGAACTCGCCGGGCCCTGCCCAGCTCGCCGACAGAGGAAGCTTGGACAGTGGGCCAGAATAGTCTTCGCCTGGTGGGGCGCTGCCGCACTTTGCGGCGCTGGGCCCGGCCAAAAGGAAGCTGTGTAGCGTTGCCCTGACCGTCGCAGCGGCATCCGTGGCTCCCGACGCGCCGGGGCTTCCGACGCTGTATGCGCTGGGCAAGCCGGCGCCGCCGCCGGCGGGAGCAGCGGGGGGTGCGGCGCGCCGGCGCGAGGAGCTCCACCGGTCGAGCTCCATCGCCTCCTCGAGCCAGGGTGCCGTCAGGCGGGGCGAACTCAGCGCGCGCACCAGCTCCGGCATGCTGTGCAGCTTCTTCGCGTCTGGAGTGTGCGATGGTCCTGCTGACCTGGCTGTGGGACCAGTTGTGGGGCTCGCTCGGGCCACCTGGACAGGCGCGCAATCCGGCAGCGCAGCACAAGTTCGAGTTTGGTGGGAGCAATCGCTAGGAGAGTGGCACAGGGGGCGAGCCGAGCCCGTGGCGGGGCGACGTGAATTCATGCGAGTCCGTATATATCACTAGCTCTGTCACGATACGCACCTCAGCTGCAGGCCTTGCGTTGCCATCGGCTTGCGCCTTGGGCCCCTGCTGCTGTGCGGTGCCGTCCTGGTCCTCCTGCAAGCGAGACGTTGGACACGACTTTGAGGACGAACTCGCGCCAGACGCGCTCTCCGACGGCCACGCCCGCAATTGATGGCGCGGGCGTGTGCGCTGCTGCCATCCATGTCACTTGCGCGCTGGCTCCTCTGCCTCAGGCTGAGGCTGCACTTGCGCCATCGCCACACACTTTTGCTCGCTCGCACAGGAGCGCCGTGCGCACCTGCTCGTCCTCCAGCGGCGCCTTGCTGAAGCTCCAGCACAGCAATTGCGGCGCGGCGCAGGTCGATGGTGGCTGCTGCGTGGCTTTCCGCACCGATGGCATCCTTTCGTGCCGCACTGCCGCAAAGTCAAAGATGTTGACCACGGCGCGCTGCGATGGGTGCGTTGTGTATGCGAGCTCTGTGAGTGTGCGATGCTACCACCTGTGCGCGGAGTCCCACCCGGTCGTGGCCGCACAGACAGACCATCGGAGGATCCATGGATCGCGCGTCTGCCCCGGCGCGAAGCTCTCCACGCGCGCCCGATGGAGAGGTCAGAAGCGAGATGATCAGCTCGCAGCGCAGCGGCACCGTGGCTTCCATCGCGGACCGCCCGCCAAGAAAACCCCAGTCTTGATCAGCACCAACTGCCACCACGCAAGCTTGATCCAGGGGGAGAGCCAGGAGAGCATCATCTGGGGGCAAGAGGCCTTGAATGGCAGAGCTCAGAATCCATTCCATGCGCCGAACGCAGTCCCCGCGCACCGCAGGACGCAGCCGAAACAAGAGTTCACGGGCACCTCCGCAAGCGTGCGGGGAGGCGCCGAGGTACATGGAGAAGATTGGCCCACAGCGGGGCAAAGTGTCGGGACGAAGCAAGAGTCTGAGCCGTCGCAAACCGCAACAACGGAAACACGCGCATGCTCCCTATCAACACACAAGAGTACGGTGCAGCATCAGCTGTACACGGGAGGAGGGCTCCCCGCACCCACCCACCCACCCACCACGACCAACGCACCACGCTGGCACAGCCCAGCGGCAAAGCAAACCATCCGCCCCTCACGGAGCGAGCGAACCAACTGGTACAACCCGTAGCCAGCACCAATCGTGACGGGCCACATCCCAACCAACAAACCACAGTGTTGAACAGACAAGACGGCGCACGCACGGGGGCCTTTGTCATTGCCACCCACTATGGGACGCCGCAGACACCACACCTCCACAAACCTCGCCACTAACCACCACAACCACACGACACCAAACGCATCATCACCTCATGGCCCCCGCCAAGGCCCCCACGCCCCCACCCTCTGCCACCTGCAGCACCGGCAGCAGCCCCCCCACGACACCACCACCAGGACCCATGCCGTTGCTGGTGCCCCCAAGCCTAGGGTGCTTGTTGCTGCCTCCTCCCGCCCCGCCGCCGCCCTCCAGCCCCGCCACCGCCGCCGCCACCGCCGCCAGCGGCCCCCCACACATGCCAATCGCCCCTCCTCCTCCTCCTCCTGCCCCGCCTCCTCCCCCTCCTTTGCCGCCCGCCCCCAGCAGTGACCTGGCCGTGCGGTGCAGCGAGGAGGACGCTGAGCTCTGGGCCGCACGCGACGAGGAGGTGGCGGTGCGAGGTGCACTGCTAAAGGCCTGCTCCTCCTCATCATCCTCGTCCTCCTCCTCCATGTCCACCACCCCGTCGTACCCTAAGGGCACCTGCTGCACCTGGGAGGGGTCCAGCAAGTGTGCGTCCGCCACCGTGGACACCAGCTGCACCCCACTACTGGCCCCCGCCCCCGCCCCTGCGCCCCCACCGCCTCCTCCGCCCCCACCCAGCGCCATCACGTGCGGCTGCTCCTCCTCCAGTGCCGCCGCCAGCACCACAACGCCACCTGGCTGCTGCTGCCCCTGTGCCTGCACCACCGCCGCCGCCGCTGCCTGCTGCTCCACCGCCGCGCGGACCGGGTCAAAGTAGGGGTGCGCCATGGCCTCCTGGCACGTGGGGCGCGCGTGGTGGTCGTACTGCAGCAGCTTTCCCAACAGGTCGTATGCCTGCGGGCAGTAAACACAGCACAAGGTGGCGCAACAGTGTGGTGGCGCGGCGCCGTGCTGCCCCTGTGCTGGGTGCGCCCGTCACCGGTCGCCTCGAACCACCAAGCCTCCCAGCGCCAGCAGCGCCCCTTGCCCCCTAGATAGTTTGGCCCCCTGCGCACCTCTGGGCTGCACAGGTGCGCGTTGTCGGCGTTGCAGAACTTGCGCCACGGCACCACGGGCCTGACGCCCACCAGCTGGTCCAGCCGCGCGTCCAGCTCAACACCGTACTTGGTGCAGTACCTGAGCACACATGAACACGCGAGGAGGAGGCCAGGTGTACCACCATGGCTTGCGGCGTGCGCCACGACACATGTCTGGTGCAGCCCTCTCTGGGGATCTGGCGGCCCTCTCTGGGAATTAGTAGGCGGCCTTCAAGTTGTGCGACACAAGCGTGCGCCGGGCAATGGGCCCAAGCAAGCCTTGCTGCCCCCGACACCCCACGTCCCGCACACCTAACCCCACACACACTCACGCGTGCAGTCCCTCTGACCCCAGGACGCGCGTGATCTTGACCAGCTGGTCGAACTCGTCCTCGCCCCGGAAGAAGACGGGCCGCTTGAACACCAGCGCCGCCATCATGCACCCCACGCCCCACACGTCAAGCGAGTAGTCGTAGTCACGGATGTCAACCAGCAGCTCGGGGCCCTGCGGGCGCACGCAGGAATCACGTTAGCATGATGGGGAGCGCCATCAGCACACCAGCGCATACATCTACACTGTGAGCCTTGTGAGCCCGCAGCTTCCGCGGTGCGAACGATCTGCGTCAGTCCGCCATGTCCGCTGTAGGCGGCAGCGCCCTGCTACAGGCCCTGCATTCCCGCGCCCACTACCCACGGGCGGGCCAAGGCCAATTGCGCACCTTGTAGAAGCGCGTGGCCACCCGCACGGGGTACTCCTTGCCCGGGTGGTAAAAGTCCGCCAGGCCCCAGTCAATCAGCTTGAGCTGCCGCCGCCCGTGGTCAATCAGCACGTTGCCAGGCTGCGGCAGCACACGGCACACACAACAAGGGCGATCGCGCGGAGGCCTGTGTGGGGGACCGGACGGCACCGCGCCCCCTCGCCACGACGGCGGCGGCGGCCCCTGCAGCCCCTCCCCTGCTGCAGCCTGGCTGGGCGTGTGCACACTGGCGCACAGTCCTTTGGCCGCGTTGCTGCTGCTCCCAGGGGCCGCATCGCCGCACCTTGACGTCTCGGTGCATGATGCCGCGCGAGTGGCAAAAGTCGAGCGCGCGCAGGAGCTGGTACGTGTAGAGGCGCACGTCGAGATCCGTGACCGCTGCCTGCAGCTCCCTGAAGCCCATGGCGTTGACGAGCTCAAAGACGAAGCAGGGCGTCTTGGTCTCGTCGTCGCGCAGCACCTCGAGCAGCTCCACCACGTTCGGCCCGCCCCTGACGTGCCGCAGGATTTTGATTTCGCGGCGCAGGCGGTGCTCCTTGACGGGCCGCATGATCTTGATGACGCACTGGCTGCGGCTGCGCAGGTCGGTGCCTTCGTAGACCTCGCCATACTTGCCCTTGCCGACCTGGCGCACCACTTCGTAGTCCTCCTGCCGCCCCCACGTCACGCTGCTGCTGGGCAGCGTGTCGTCCCAGTAGGCCTTGGGCTTGCGCAGGTTGGCCGTCGAGTACTGGCGCGCCACCAGGTGCAGGGCGTCCTTCCGACGCGTGCTGCGCGGGTAGCTGCGGGCCGAGGACGGCGCCATGCTCCTTGCTGCTGCTGCTCCTCAGTGCTGCAGCTCCAGGCGCAAGCGGCGCGCGACTCCCACTTGGTGGGGTTTCGTCGCTGGCGCTGGGAAACAACCTGCTGTGCACAGCGTGTGTGAGTTGCTGCGTGCGTGTGGCGGCTGTGATGCAGCGTGCTGCCGCTCCACCACCTCAATGAGGGGGCGGTTGCTGGAGGACGCCCGCACGCTCATGCGGCGCTCCACGACGCGTACAAACACGGGCCAGTAGAGCTTGCAGAGGTGATGCAGAGGTGGGGTTGATGACGCAGGGACTGTGATGCAGAGCGCGTCAGGTTGGGCGCCCGTCTGGCAAGTCGAGGCGGGAGAGGCGGCGCCCCCAAAGCACAAGGGGTCCGACACTACAGTCGAGTAGGAGGTGGAACCCACAAATCATGGTACACATGAGCACAGGGGAGGAAGCGAGCAGCGGGCCCTCCTTGTCCAACTGATGGCTCTCTTGTCAAAGCAGGGCGGCAGCTGCGGCCCGGAACGACAAATCTGCACAGCCGGAAAGACCCATTGTTCAACCAGACGACGTCATAGAGCGTGTCCTTGACCGCCGTGCCGCACACAGCCCATCCATTGACGCTGCCCGCCCGGGGCACACACCAGGCCCTGCCTGGCCACGCTACCAAGCAGGAGCGGCTTGTCAAGGCTAGTCAGTCACCCATATGCCCCCTTCTGCTACAGCTGCTGCTCTGCGGCAAACGATCTCTGCCTGCACAAGATGCTGCACCAAGAGAGCCCCCGTACGAACCACAACACCTGCTGCACGCGAGGGCGGCCCTACGCCGCGCGCGTGGCGATACACTGCCGCCCCACAGCCCAGGAGCTCCCTCCTCCCTGCCATGAAGCTGCCCCGCCCAGAGGCCCTGACAAAGCTGCGCAGGTGCAGAGGCCGGCTAGCCAGTGCTGGGCTCCACAGCCGCTCAGGCTGCTCAGCGCCTGGGCCTGCTCAGAACTCGAACCTGCGCCGCTGGCTGTCTGCCGTGGCCGCCGTCCTGTTGGGGTCCTCCTCTGCCGGCGCGCCCCCGGCCATGGCCAGGCCTCCTGCTGGGTCAGCGCCGCCCTCGGGCTGGGAGAGGGGCCGCGTGCGCGAGGCGCTCTGCTGGTGCTTGAGGATGGTCCAGTCAAACACGTAGTCCCACTGGTACCCTATGTGCAGGGAGGGGTGAGGCGCGTGGACAAACACACCACACTGGCACCGTCAGCACCTGCCGTGGTCGCCTGACCATGTCTGGCCACCTCTGTTGCCACGGCGCCGAGCGTTACCATGGCCGCAACATCCCCCCCTACACGCACGCAAGTGGTGCCCTGGTGCCCCTCCCACTGAGCTCACCCTCGCGCGCAAACAGGTCCCTGAACATCTTGCGCAGGTACGAGTAGTCTGGCTTGTCGTCGAACCGCAGCGAGCGGCAGTACTGGAAGTACGTGACGAACTCCATGGGGTAGCCCTTGCACAGCGCCTCGATGGGCGTGCTCATCTTCTTCTCGCTGATCTTTTCGTACTTTTGGCGCTTGGTGGCCGCCTTGAGCCCCTGCGGGGACGCACCCAGCACCAACAGCAAGCGATGAGGGGAGGACCGTGACGGAAGGACGCAACAACCGCGGGAGGGGCACGCTCTGCCCCTCCAGAGCACTGCCACGCCCGCCGACGCATGCCTGCTCCGCCCCTCCCACCACCACCCAACTGCTGCCTTTCCCGCCGCTCCACCAGCCCCTTCACCCCACCAGCGCGCACCTGCCATGGCAGTGAGCCCCGGAGGAAGTACATCATGACGTAGCCCAGTGACTCCATGTCGTCGCGCCGGCTCTGCTCAATGCCCAGGTGCGTGTTGATGCTGGCGTACCGCGCCGTGCCCGTCAGGTTCTTGTTCTCGCTGCAAGCGGCACGCACGCACACCCAGTGTGAGGGCGGTCAGCGTGCATCATGCGCGCAACGCGCCGCCTCGCACGTGTGCTGGCCAGCTGTGCAGCAGCAAGGGGGACCCTAGCGTCCACCTGCCCTATCCTGCCCACCGGCTGAAGCTGCAAGGGGGACCGTAGCGTCCACCTGCCCTATCCTGCCCACCGGCTGAAGCTGCACCCAAGAGGTGCGGCAAGGCGTGCGGCTGCTCACCGGTAGGGGATGTGGATGTGTGTCTTTGGGTCGCGGTACTTCTTGGCCAGCCCAAAGTCAATGATGTGCACCTGGTTGGCCTTCTTGCCAAGGCCTGCGATGTTCAGGTGCCACCGGGGCATGTCCTGGAGTGAGCACCTGCTGCTGTTGCCGGCTTAACACCCCCTGGAGCACACTCTGCACCTCCCTGCCCTGGCTTCCTGCCCGCTGCTCACACACGCTGCTCACACATGCTGCCGCTGCACCTGGTGTTGCTGCCGCCGTGTGCCCCCTGCTCCTTGCCCCCGGCCCCTTGGCCCCCCCCTCTGCCGCACTGACCCATGAGGAAGTTGTCGGGCTTGATGTCTCTGTGGATGAAGCTGCGTGAGTGGACGAACTCCACCCGTGATAGCTGCGCGTGGGCAGCATGCGTGGCAAGGCAGCATGCTTGCCACTGCGCCTGGCAGCGCACAGGGGACTCCTCGCATCATGGCGTGGACAGTTGTCCGCCTCCTCCTGCCCGCCCCACCCACGTGCGCATCCCCGTCATGATGCTCAGCACGCACCAGCTGGTCTGCGAGCATGAGCACCGTCTTGAGGCTGAACTTGCGGTTGCAGAAGTTGAAGAGGTCCTCTAGCGACGGCCCCAGCAGGTCGATCACCATGACGTTGTAGTCGCCCTCCACGCCATACCACCGCACGTTGGGGATGCCCACTGCGCGCACCGTTGCACCAGCAGCACCTGCTTGCTGCCCCCACCCTTGCTGCTGCTGATGTGGATGCAAGGGGTGGCTTCGAGGGGCCGTGGAAGCCTGGCATTCGATCCCCTGCCCAGGCGCTCCCCACACGCGCAAGCTAGTGCACGCCCATCGCTGCGCCTGCCTCCTGTTGCTGCCTCGCCTCGTCCACGCGAAGGACCGAAATCGTGTCCACGCCTTCGTGGCGCGCCCGGCCCTCCCAGGAGCAGCGGACGTGCAGCTGCACATGCTGCTGCACCATGCTGCTCGCTGACCTCTGGTGTCCTGCAGCCACTGCCTCGCTGCTGGGCTGCCAAGGAGCACTCGACATCGCTTGTGGGTGCACAGCTTCTCGCCCCCGCAGCCGTTGCTCACCTCCTCCCTGCAGGATCTTGTAGAGCTTGGACTCGTAGAGCAGCTGCGGGTGCCGCGTCTTGACCGACTCCTGCAGCGCGTGCACGGCATCGCTCTCCTTGATTAGCTTCGGGACACAGCACAGCGCCACGCTCTCCTGCGCCGCTGCACCACACTGCACCACGCACCAGCTTGATGGCGACCTCCTCGCCTGTCTGGATGTTGGTGCCTGCGGCGAGCAAGACAACAAAGAAGTCGCACTCGGCGCCAGTCCACACGCGCACCAGGCCTCGCAAACGCCCACGGCTGCGCGTGCTGCTGCTGCTGCTCCATGCGCGCGTGCTGGTGCTGCTGTGTGGGCGTGGCTCCTCCCCAGGCCGTGTGCCAGGCTCCCCAACTCCGAGTCTCCCCGCAGAGCCTGCACTTGCCAAGGTAAATGTCTCCGAAACTCTGCGAGCATGCAGCACGTCGCAGAAGCAAGCGAGCGCGGGTGAGTGGCGCTCCCGAGGCCACACGGGGCGAACGCGCATCTCTGCTTCGCAGTCCTCCCTCCGCTCCCCTCCTCTGCGCAGCCCCTCCACACGCACCCCTCCACCAATCTTGCGGCCGAGCCTGTACCGCCCGGCAATGCGGATGTCGAGCGCCATGGCTGGGGGCGCTCCTCGCTCACAGCGAGGACACAAGCACGCGCGCGCGCAGAACGGCTCCGCCTTTCTCTCCTCTAGCTTGTTTTGGGGTTGCTGGTGCGGGGTTGCATATGATGCGTCTTCGCGCTCTGCTCTTTCCCTCTCAAACGCAAGCCCTTGCGCGGTATCGCAAGGCCCGCAGCTCGCGGGGCCCGGAGCCATTGTATTATCATGTCGCATGCACGGAGCATGGCCACATCCTCCAGCCCCATCAGCTGTTGAGGCGCGCCGTGATGGTGCCTGCCAGTGTGCTCAACAACGCCAGGATGCCCGTGCCAATGATGGAGATGATGGCGTTGCGGAACTTGGAGTCCAGCGGGATGCCCCAGGCCTGCAGGTACTGTGACGTGTTGGGCAGCGTCTGGGCCATCTCCTTGAGCACCTCTACGTACTCGCGCAGGTCGTCCAGCATGGGCAGGTCCGGGTCCGGCGCGCACGTGTGCCCGGGCGGCAGCTTGGCCCGGCCCTGCAGCGTGGCCGGCGACCTGCCCGCCCCGGGAGAGTGCATGACGCTAGAGTCCACGCCCAGCAGGGACCGCTGGATTACCATGGGCTGCTGCGGCCGGGAGGGGCCCACGGGCGGGAGGGCGGCGTGGCCGTAGGGCGGCGTGTGGGCGTGGCTGTCCAGCTCAGCGCCTCCCGCCTGCTGCCACACCCGGCTGCCCGCGTTGTGTGAGCCCGACGGAGGGACCAGGTGCGGCAGGTGCCTGGCCGGGAAGGCGCGCTGCTGTGGGCCAGTGGGGCCCTCATCAGCCGCAAGTGCACCCGCCTGCCCTTGGCCCTCGGCTGCTGGCCCGTGCCGGTGCGATGACGCCGCTGACAGCCTGTGGGGGAGCGCGCCCTCCTCCGCCTTGTCAGACGTGTGGTCGCTGCTGCCGTTTTGGTCCGTTGCCTGCTTGCTGCTGTAGACGTGCGTGGTGTGCTGCGTGGGCAGCTGCCCTGGCAATCTGCCTGACGCACCCACACCCACACCCGGCACCGCGCCGCCCTCTCCCACCGTGGGCGCCATGGGGTTGGGGTATGCGTAGCTGGCGTCCCAGGGTGACTTGAACAAGGAGGGCCCGCGCGCGTACGAGGGAACGGACGCAAAGCCGCCGCCGACGTTGTGGCGCAGCATCGCACGGGGTGGCCTGCGGAACGGGACGCGCGTGGCCGGGCGGGTGGGCACGCACCACTGAGTGTGTGTGGGCTGTGTGTGGTTTGCCCTGCCAACAATGTCACGTGCTTCTCCCCGTCTCTCCTCACTTGTTCTTGTTGCAGACGAGTTCCTCCACCATGTCCTGCTCGGCGCACGCGCACTCGGGCGGGTCGTAGAACCTGCGCGCGTGTGTGTGTAGCTATTGCAGACGCGGCGTCAGGACGCCGCACCAAGGCGCCAGGGATCAGCGGCAAAGGAGGAGCACACGCACTGCCCCCATGCGCCAGGGCAAACAACGGACCTGTTTGCGTCCTGGAGGCGGCACACAGTTTCAAACACCTCCTTGTGCATGCGGGACAGGTCCTCGGAGTGCAGGTCACCAATGCGCACCTGCAGCCGTATGCAGGAGCAGACAAAGCACGGATTGCAGTGATGACGGATATCTGCCCCTGCCCTGGTCATGGGAATTATGCCCAGAACACACGCTGCACGAGCAGGGTCATTGACTCACGCACCGCTAAGAGGATCATGTAAACCACGCAGATGAGCTGGTACGCGAACACCATCATGAGGAAGACTGCGGGGCAACACGACGGCGTGCACACCACATGGGTGGGTGCATCAGCGCGAGTGACTGAGCAGCGCACCATCCAGCAGCATATGAGGCGTGCCACTCACTCATGCCGGCCTGCGTGTCGCCATTGCGCCCGTCGTCCCGTGGCTTGAGGATGGAGCTGGCCAGCAGGGCCACGATGAACACAATCACGTAACCAATACTGAAGATCTGCATGGCGCCACGCAGTGATGTCGCGTTGAGCTAGCGTCTGGCAGTCACTGAGTGGAGCCAGCGGATGTGAGGAGGTGCGCTCTCACCAGCATGAGCATGATGCTGAACTCCAGCCATATCATTTGGATGACGTTTGGGCGCTGCGGCAGAGCACACCACACCATTGTTGCATGTCAGCCGCCGCGCCATGGGACGAGTCTTGCGGGATGAGGACGCTCTGCGCCGTCCTTGACTGGGTGGCTGTGCATGCTCTGGCCTGGGCTGTGGTGCCTAAGCTGTTCTCGTTGCTGATTCTGCTGCCTTGGTGTGCGTGTGTGTGCGCTTGCAAATGGGGTGGTGTGGCTGCGGCTGGTCGCCCCGTTTGCAAGCTGCGCACACCTGTCCCGCACACGCACCTGGACATACGAGCGCAGGCGCGCATAGATGATGATGTTCTCGGCAAAGTAGTTCTTGAGGCAGGGCAGGTCCAGCAGGTGGGCCTCCCTCCGGCTGTAGAGCTTGCTGTAGACCTCGGCACGGAGCATCTGGTGCGTCAGGAACTGCATCAACTCGCAGTCTGCGCGGGTGCGGGGAGCAGGGGCCCGCAGCGATCGAAGCAGCAAGCGAGCAGCTTACGAGTGCGCGCACTCGCCGCGCCATTCGAGAAGGGAGGGGCCGCCGGTGCAGCGCACGGCCGCCAACCCTACCCTAGCCAGCTGCACCGCTCCGAACCTTCCCGCCCTGTTGCCACCCCAGCCAACCCTGCCCCCCGCCACTCACGTTCGGACCACCAGTAGAGCGCGATGACCGTGGTGCTCCACAGCGAGAGCCCCACGAGGTAGGGCGCGTCCGCCGGCAGCGCGTCCCCGACCAGCCAGTGCCGCGCAAGGCGGTCCGTGCCCACCAGGAGCACGGGAATGAGCAGCGTGCCCACCTGGATCGCGCGGTTCAGCGACGACTGGCTGTAGAGCAGCGCCGTGGCCTCCTGCATGCGCTGCAGCACGCCACCCACCGTCCAGCACGCCGCGCCGCCCGGTGGGGAGGCGCGCTGCCGACCCGCCACGCGCTGGCTCAGCGGGCCGATGTCGTGCACGGTGCGCGCGTACTTGCGCACGCGGTCGCCGCCCGTGATGGAGACCTTGGCAGACTCCAGCAGCAGCACCACTTGCAGGAGCAGCAACGGCATGTGGCCTTCCCAAAATCCAACCTGCGCACGGGCATGACAGGGCCACCACGCAAACGCTCCAGTGCTGCGGGAGGTGGCGTAAGCTCCTCACGCCAACAGGTGCTGCCATGGCACTGTGCAGTACGTGGCTCGGGCTTTGTGGTCTAAGGTTAGTTAGGTTAGGCGGCCGCCCCGTCTGCCCTGCGGCTGTGTGCAGCTTGAAGACGTGCCCGGCCAAGCGCCCTGCTCCACGCTCTCCAGCACCACAGCCTCTCACACCACTCGTCCCGCCGCACCACCCTCTCACCTCATCCGCAGGATTGAGTGCCAGCACCACCTCCTCCAGCGTGTCAACGGACGAGTCGACCTTCTTGTTGTACAGGTGCCACCTGCACGCACGCAAACCACAGGCACGCAGCAGAGGCACTGTGCGCTTCCAGGGGAGGACAGGCCTTGCACTGCGCATATCCACCTTGGAACAGCTGCGGCTTGCTCGAAGGCGCGCTCACCAGCCGACAAAGACGACGTAGACGCATGCCCAGGTGGAGGCGACGAACACCCAGGCAATGACCGGCACCCACACGTCCAGCCGCTTGTTCAGCCTAGCACGCCTGGCCTCCTCCTCCTCCTCCTCCTCAGCGCCCCCACTCCCTCCTGGCTGCGCCACCGGGCACGATGCCGGCACCTGCCCCACTCCACCCGCCCCACCACCCAGGTGCCTGGGGCTCCCCACACCCGCCGCCGCACGTATGGATGACGAGGGGCGCAGCAGGGCCACGCGGCTGTAGCCCCGTAACCGCGAGGCGAGCTGCGCCTTCCTGTTGTTGTTGCCCCCGCCCCCGCCCAGCCCCTCGCTGGCCCCCGCTGTGCCCAGGCCTGCTGCCCCTCACACCACGCGCGCCCTGGCAGGCGTGGATCAGCTCCTCGTCCGCTTCCGAGGTGTTGGTGCACAGCTGGAAGAAGAAGCGGGTCAGGCGGAAGAAGCGCTGCAGCACCAGCTGGCGCACGTTCTGGAGCATGACGCCCCAGCGCCCCTCACCCAGCGCCCTGTGTTCATGGAAGGAGGGCGGCGCGTGATGGGGCAGGTCTGCGGATTCAGCGGAGTGACAGGGTCGGCTAGGGCAAGAGTTGGCTGGACAGCGGGCATGCGTGTGGCGAGCCCCCAGCCACACTCACGTGTTGGGCAGCAGCATGGTGATTGGCAGGAATTGCAGCAGCACCCAGCTGCAAAGGAAGTTGAGGAAGCTGATGACGCCCGTCTGCACCAGGCACCAGGAGTGGGCACAGGGTGAGGGTGGAGCGGGGCCCCCACTGGTGGTGAACTGAACGCCGCAGCGATGCCGCATCTGGCCCCCACCCAGATACCACCGGCCCTACCCTACCCCAGCCCTGCCCCAACCCACACACACACCTGTGTGCCGTACTCGACGCAGAAGAAGCGCTGGAGCAGGATGAAGCTGGCCAACAGCCGCGTGCGGGACATGAGCGCAAAGATGGCCTGGCTTCCAAACACTCTGGTTGCCAGCACCGGCATGTCTTCCGGCAGCAGGCTGTGCCGCTCAAATGCCGCATGGGCCGAGCTGCGACCTGCAGCTGCGTCGTGCTGCTGCTGCTGCTGCTGCAGGGGCGCTGTGACGGAAAGGCCGTCGGGCGCTGGGCTGCGGATGCTTGCGTTGGCCGCCTGCAGCGTGCGCTGCGCCTCCAGGAGCACCTCGTGGCACACCGCGCCAGCCTCAACTTCCCGGTAGCTCCACAGGAACCGGTCCACGAACGCGGCAACCTCGGAGGGAGTCACCTGCACGCGATGCCAAGGTCAATTGGCAACGTGAGCGTGCGTGTGGGCTCCCCCAGCACTCAGCACTGCATGCCACGCACCATGCGGTCGCCATTGAGGTCGAAGATGTCGAAGAGCGCGTTGCTATCGTCTTCGTCCAGGTGTGCCGCGCGCTCCACCTCACTCGTGGTGCGCTGCACCGCCTGCTGGGCCAGGTCCATCTGCCGCATGCGCTCCTTGCCGAACAAGTCGTCTGGCACTGCCTTGCTGCCTGCTGCTGCTGCTGCTGCTGCTGCTGGGTTGCTGCCAGGCAAGTGATCGTGCATCTGTGCGCCCCCGCCACCAGGCAGGAAGGGGCTCGGAGCAGCACGAGCTGCGGCCTGGTCGGCACTGGTATTCGCTGCAACTCCTGGCGCCACTGGCGCGGGTGGCTGGCCAGGTAAGGCCGTGCTCGCCTCCTCCTCCCCTCGCGCTGGACGTTCGGCGAGCTCCGGCGGCGCAGGTGCCACGCGCACCGTCATGGCTGCGTGCGTGCGTGCCTGCCGTGTATGCTCGCGACACGACACGCGAGCACGACACGCGAGCACGACGCGCGTTCACGACGCACGTGCGCTGCCGTATTTTTCAAACGAAACGACAGCTAGAATTCAAAAAGGAGGAGGAGGCAGTGGAGTGTGCTGGGTGCGGGCGCACGGTCCCGCCCGCCCGGTCCAGGGAGCCGCGGGCATGCCAGATCGCCACGCTACCGCAGCTCATCTGCGCACAGCAGGCCGCAGCATGCGCCACCGAGCGTCAGCGATGCATTCGGGACTGTCCTGTGTGGCGTGCCCCCCGGAAGGCTACCACTCACCGGCTGATCCGGCTGGTTTTTCGTCCTGCGGCTTGGGGATGGGGAACTTGACGGGCAGCTTTGGCGCTGCCGCCGAGGGGCCCAGGTCCTGCAGCTCCTCCAACAGGCCCTGCTGGGTCTGCACACACGTGCACGGACGCGCATCAGGAACACACGCACGGCAGTGGAAGCGGAGAGGAGGAGCTGCATAGAGCTGCCACCAGCCCCCTCCCGGCCACATTTTTTGTGCAAGTGCACAGCACAATCGCCTCACCCAGTTCTGCCTGTTGCGCTCCAGGATCTCAGTGCCCCGCTGGTGGAGCGCAATGTCCGCCTGGTTCAGGTCCCTGTGGACAACATAACCATGACAAACACGCTCTCACTATGCGTGCCATATGGGTCGGACCAGAGTCACACACACCCAGGGCATCCAGGACACAGCACTGAAAGGGCGAGAGACAGGGAGGTGCTGAGCCTCAGGCTGCACTTCGGGGTGACGCATGGCCCGCCCCGCACTCCGCCCCTGCTTCACCCTCTCGTAGTGTCCTGCCGCGCCTTGCGCCCCTCACCTGATCTCCTGCAGGAGCGCCTCTGGGATCTTGCGGCGGGCCGACCGGCCGAAGTGCACGCTCCTGCGCGCCAACCAGCATGCAGCACGCTACTGGGCAGCAGGCCATGGGAAGCACTCCGTGACTAGCAGGCTCAGCAACCCTCTGCGAAAGAGAGCAAAGCACGAGTATCTGGCAGCGGCCTGAACCTGGCCTCTGTGAGAGCGTGCGTGGGCCCTGCCCTAGCCTCACCTGCCATCAGGCATGGCCAGAGTCACCAGTGAGTTGTCGCGCCGCTGCAGGTTGCGTGCCTGGGCACGGTTGGCGCAGCGCTGGAACTCCACACCCAGCGGGGACGCTGCGCACGCGTGTACGGGTGTGCAGGAGGGGCAAGTCTCGGTGGGTCTCAGTGGCTGGCCTGATATTGATGGGCATACATGTCCGTGTCCCTGGGGACCCAAGAGTGGCACCTCCCTCATCACCACCATGAATACTCACGCAGCTTCCTGCCGCCTGCCTGCTTGGCCGCAAGCTGCTGCCTGCCACCGCCCCCCGCACCCGCCGACGCGCTGGGCTGCTGCTGCTTGGAGCGCAGCTCCGCCATCATCTCCTGTGAGAGGACGGGGGGGTGGTGGGGCAGGGCAAGGGAAGCACATAGGGGGTGTGTTTCTGTGCTTGCGTATCGGGGCAACATGCCGCCGCCGTCATCCTCTTCAAAAGCTGCTTGCGAGCTGCTGCACAGCCCTGTTGTCTGCAGGCAACACACCACGTCACGCCCTGTCTGCAGGCAACACACCACGTCACACCCTGTCTGCAGGCAACACGCCACGTTATGGAGCGCTGCAGCTGGCGTGAAGCTTGACTGCCCGTGCGATCGCTGCGAGCTAATTCAGGTGAGCTCGCGTCATACATGCATGTAACGCGCCGCCCTAAAGCTGCACACGCGCACGCACACGCACACGCACGCACGCGCACACGCACCTGCAGCTCCCTGTACTTGGCCCTGAGAGTGGCCATCTGTGCCTTCAGGTCCACCACCTGCGCCTCATCCACCACCTCCGCCTGCAAGCACATGCGCCAGCAGGCACACACGCACACAAACGGCGCACTCTGTTGCCGCACGCGCCACACATGAGCCGCAGGTTAGGAGTGGCTGCACATTACCTTACGGCTCAACGCGCATGGCCTGCCGGGGTTAGGGTTAGGGTTAGGCGTAAGGCTGACCCGGAGCGCACCTGGGTGGCGAGGAAGAGCTGTCTCTGCGTGCCCTGGAGCCGCTGCTTGGTCTGCGGCAGCACACAGGCAGGCGGTTGGGAAGGGCACAGCAGGAGGACACGTGATCACGCGCTGGCCCCATGCACACACGTCCAACTCAACGCACTCTAGCGCACCAGGACAGCAGGACAGCGTGCGCCACACCACGTGCCCACATGCAGCCCCCCCGCCCCCAACCAGCAGGCAGGTACCCACATCTTTGAGGCGCCGCGCCATCTGCGGGCCCTCCTGCTGACTGACTGACTGCGCCCCCTCCTCGCCCTCAGCCACTGCCTCAGCCAGCAGCCGCCGCCCTCCTCCTCCTCCTCCTCCTCCCCCTCCCTTGCCCCCGCCCCCGCCCCCACTGCCGGCGCCTGCTTGCGGGTGGTGCCGCTGCACCTGGGCAGGGGGCAGGCTGTCATCATCCACGCCCCCGTACGCTGTGCCACGCATGGAGAAGCGCATCGCCACCTGCACCAGCACCACCAACACGCACGCAAAACATGCATGGTTGAGCGCAAGCATCACGGACCATAGGATTTGCACCAGGGCGCACCAAACAGCACCCTATTGGCATCAGCCCACTTGCCGTTTTACCCGACAGCGCCCTTCCACCCTTGCCCCGGCCCCCCCGCACCACACCACACCACACGCACCCCTGCTGCCTCCACGCTCTCAAACAGCTGGTCCGTCACGCCCACGTGCATGAAGTGGCCTATGCGCCGCTCCGCCACACGCATCAACTGCTCCTGCAAATACAGCAAGCGGCAGTTTGGGACTGCCGTGGCTGCCGTGGGGGAAGGCGGCGGCGGTGGCGGTCGGGGCGGTGACCAAGCAACGCACTTGCTCTCGTCATCTCGCTGACGCATACAGTACTTGGTGCATTGGCGCCACGCCCTGTAACGTAGCCCTCACGTGCAGGCCAGCCTCCATCACCACCTCCACATCACCTCCCCCTGCCGCACCTGTGATACCTGGTCCTGCCAGAAGCACCGCCGCAGCAAGGGCGCGTCGCCCCAGTGAGAGTAGTTGGTCACGCCCAGCACCTGTGCAGGGAGGGAAAGAAACAAAGAAAGGGAACGCAGGTAGGCGTGGTTGAGGAAGGAAGCTGTGCTGCAGGCCCCAGCTACCGTTGCCTGCACAGGACAACGAGGCACCGCACGCCAGGGGGCAGGCACGCCAGCCACAAAACGGTGGAGCTGTCAAGGGCAGCGCAGGGCCCTGTTGCAGCGTGAAGGAGCAGGATGAGGGGTGGTCCATCAACACGGCTGCGCTACGCCCCCTCCCACCTGCACAACACCCCACACACCAGCTTGGTGACTGCATGCTGTGGCCTGGGCTGGTGCCTAACCTTTCCTTACTACTGATCCGTGCTGCCTTCGTTGCTGGGGCTGGGCCGCCCCGTTTGCAAGCTACGCACACAAACACCAGCTGGCGCCGCGCTCTCCCCACGTCCGCCGCGCGCCCCTGCAGGTGACCCCTTGCCGCCCCACCCACCCACCTGGAAGGCCTGTCCGTGGTGCACCCACCCACCTGGAAGGCCTGCCCGTTGTGCAGCAGCTCGAGCGCCGCCGGGTGACGCGCAAAGGAGGCCAGGGACATGACTAATGGGTTGTCGTACGGGTTGATGTCCGGCTGCATACAAGGCACAGCACGTGGGGAGGCCAATTGGAGGTCGCCAGGCGCTGTGCACTGGCGCAAGCTCTGCCTGGCGATCCTTCAGTAACGGTAAGTGCAGCGTCACCACGCCTGACCACGGCCCTTGCCCTTCCCCCCTTGCTCACCAGCAGCAGCTCCCGCTCCTCGGCCGTCAGGTTCCACTTGCTCACGCCCAGCACCTGCGCGTGTGTGAGTAGCTTGCCGCATCATGGGGCATCAAGGCGTACAGCGCATACAGAGAGGGAGACAGGGTGACACTGACATGGTATGTAGCTGACGTGAGGCTGACCCAGGGTGCCCACCAGCGTCACACTTCAAGTGTGCCTCACCTTGTTGTGGTAGTAGACGTCCCCGTCAGGGTGCCTCACCAAAATCCACTTGCCTGCGCTCAAGGTGCACAGCACGCACAGCACGCGCACACGCTCTGATGTGGCGATAATCCTTGACGGATGCAGTATCATGACACATCTCTTACGCACCTCCAGCAGGCGTGGGCTCCAGCCTGACCTTGTCCATCTGCATGCACACATCCGCTACGCCCGGCAGTTCGGCTCCGGCCCCGCCGAGGCGCCCAAACAGATGCAAATATCCACACACACACACACACACACATGTGCCAGCCAGTGGCGTGGACAAGCTGCTGCAACACCCTGCGTCTGCGCAGTGCAACTGCATCGTCGCGGTGCATCCTCGCATGCCGGTTCCTCCTCGCCCCGCTCCCTGCAACCCGCCAAACCTCCAAGACGAGCACGCACCCGTGCCTTCATGTCTGCTGTGAAGAAGGGCACCAGGTAGGACCACGGCCACACGTCCTCGGTTGCTATCTTGTCAGGACGCTTGCGGAAGTTGGCAGACCGGTTGATGGCACGACTGGCCACCTGCGCACCAGCCCACGGCACGCCCTGGTTGAAACCAAACCATCGGAGACATGCCTGCACGTGCTCTCCTCACCCGCCCAGCCCACACACTCCCTAAGCCGCATCCTCGGCGTGCGTGCGTCGCGAACCCCCATGCCCAGCAACAAGGAACATCTACCAGCTCACAACCCCCATTCCCCATCAGCTCCCTCCTGCGCACCCACCGCCTCACGTGGCTACGCCACGTGGGCCGCATGCCCGACAGCGAGCCCGTCAAGCAGCTCCTCTTCGCCACAGCCCCGCACCACCCAG
>QAXK01003621.1:0-20729 GCA_004335735.1 Chlorella sp. KRBP | reverse complement strand
TGTGATGACAAGAGATGCATGAGGCTGCCAGATGCATGCACCCACTGCTACTGTGTGCTGTTGCCGTCCTGTGGCGTGCAGAATGGTGCCCTGCCCCTCAACTTTGCCCACGACCCGGACTTCTACAAGCTCCTGCGCGCGGTGCGCTGGTACAGTGCTGCCAGCTGCCCCTCTGGCAACAACCCCAGCAGCAGCAGCTACTGGAGTCCCCCAGGCGCTATGGAGGCCGCTGCTGCTGTCGACATCGACGCAGCCCTTGAGAAGCTCTCAGCAGCGGCAGCGGCCCCAGAGCCCTGCACCGGCCTGCCCAGCGATTACTTTGGCCCTGAGGCAGCAGTGCCTGATGCACACTACTTTGGGGGCTTTGGTGTGGCTGCCGCACCCCCTGCAGCCCTGACAGCACACCCTCAGGCCCCAGGCAGCAGCAAGGCGGTGCCATTCCAAGGCCCCAAGGTGCCCCCACAGAGCTCACACGCGGCAGCCAGCAGCAGCAGCGGCAAGGGTGTGTCTGGCAAGCCCAACAAGAGCTTCCCAGCCAGCAGCTGGCTCAAGTCCCTTCACCTGGGCAAGAAGGACTCTAAGAAGGCACAGGCTGCTGCCGCCTTGGCTGCCACCACAGCCCTGGCACAGGGCGAGTATGCACCCCTGTCTGCAGCAGCCGCATCTGCAGGTGCCAGTGCAGGGCCCCTGCCCACCAGCAGCAGCGCTGCAGCAGTAGCAGCAGCAGTGTATGACTACCTGCCATACGTCACGGCAGGTCCCGGCACTGTGGCAACAGCCGCTGCTGGCACAGCAGCCAGCTCCCGCAGCAACAGCAGGGCCAGCAGCATCAGCCTGGCAGGCAAGCGCAGCGTGCACCACAGCCCAACAGCCTCAGAGGGCAGCAGCGTAGTCGCGCGCACCGCTGCAGCGGAGATCGCGCGCGCCGCCGTCGCGGCTGTCGTTGAGCGCGCAGCCCGCGAGCAGCAGCAGGGTGAGATCCAAGTGGCCCCTGTCGACGAGGCTCACGCCCCAGGGGTGTCCCTGAACACCCTGCAGCAGCAGCAGCAGCAGCACGACGTCCACCACATGAGCAATGCAAGCAGCCCTGAGACCTGGAGCCAGAGCAGCTCATTGGCAGGCCGCCCTGCATCCGCCATCTCGGCCTCTGCGGCGTCTGGCAACACCACAAAGGCTGCGCTGAGGCGCCTGCTTGGCTTCGACAAGGAGCCAGTGGAGGATGGCCAGGTGCGCATACCATATGTATGGCTTGCCGTGTATCGCATCTCCGCGTACATGGTGTATGCAAGTCCAGGCACGAGTTTGTTGACCCACCTCACAAAACGTCCCCACGGCGACCAATTTATAGTAATGCATTTTGGGAGCTGGCATCCAGATGTGACAAGGCGTTGTGTTTGTACCCGCAGCTGCAAGACTGTGGCAGCCAGTGGATGGATTGCTGATCCACCAAGACTGCAGGATTGGCTGCGATGTTGCCTCAGTGGCTGCTGATATGCCTTCTCCACAGCAGCTGTGGCCTCGGTCCTCGCAGCAACCTCTTTGTGGCTGCTGCTCACAACACCTGCACTGCTGCTGTTGTGTACTGCAGGTGGCCCCTGGCGATGTGGGTGCACGCCGCAGCATTGGCGACCAGGACAAGTGGCTGCCAGGCTCTGCCGCAACCCCCACATCAGCCGCCACCTTTGCCGCCTTTGCAGCAGATGCAGCTCAGCAGGCCGACGTCAACGCCGCTGCGGCGCTGGCAGCGTCCTCTGGTGTGACCCCAGGCACCAAGCCGTCAGCCGCCGCAGCCACAGCAGCGTTCACGGCGGCTGCAGCCGCCGCGGCGGCCGCTGCTGTGGGCAGGGGCACGGGCAGCCCCCAGGGTGGGGCAGATGCAGTGAAGCAGGGTGGTAGCCCTGGTACTGGCAAGGGCAGTGCTGGCAAGGGAAGCAACAAGTCCAAGGGTGAGCTCAGGGTTGTGTGTTCGTTTGTGACTCATGTGGGGGCTAGCTCTGTCGTTGCGCTTTGCAGGGGAGTGCTGGCAAAAGCATGAGCAGCTGCAGCGACAAGCAACAAAAGACATGCAGCACATGTAGCAGCCGCTCGGCCCTGTGCTCTCGGTTCTGCAGCCAAGGAGGTCTTCAGAAGTCCCCGCCTATGTGCTGCAGACCAAACATAAGTGCAGGCTCTCCAGCACAGTGCGCTATGACTGACCATGTGCTCTGCTTTTGTGCTGTCATGTGCAGTGCTGCGCCCCTGGAGGACCTGAAAGGCATTGCAACTGAACCTGCGGGCCCAGTGCTCCGCAGGTCCATGCTGCAACTGCAGAGCGCTGCACTGCGTGGCAGGTCCATGCAAGTGTGTTGTGCGGGAGTGACACCTCCCCTGGCGACGGCTCGGTGCAGAGTCATGGGCTGTGGAGGTGGCCGTACAGTCATTGTTACCGTACGGTTGGTTGTCTGGCTGGCTCACACATTGGGTCGGCTGACAGGCCATGGTGTGCATGTGAAGTTGATTCAGGGCTGTTACATTGTGGAGTTGTGTATACTGGAGGTTGAAGGCTGTTTGAGCTACAGGAAAAGCCGTTTCTGCGCACGCTATCTGTTGTCTGGCTTCCAGCTACTGCATTGCGTGACAAGGCTCTGTTCCAGTTGCACAGTTTGTCGTTGAAGGCTTGGCTGGGGCTGGGTTGTCAGGGACGGTGTGTACCTTTCCTCCATGTGTCATCATACTAGGTCGCTGTCCTTACATACCGGGTTGGATTGGGCAGATGTGACGAGAGCGAGTCATGGTGGGGTCCGTGTTGTCACAGGCAATGGAGTGGCTGCAGTCATGATCAGAGCCTTGATGGCAGTGGGTGTCTTGTGGGTGCTGTGCAGATTGTGGGCCTGTGTCTATTGATGGTGTTGAGGCATCTGAAGGGGGTGCTGGTAACCAGGCTGAAGGGCATGCCCTGAATCACAGTTTGAATTTTCAACCAGCAGTTGATTTGTGAAGTCCATTACAGCACACATATATGCAGGCACCCAAATGTTTGCTGTGCTGTGTATGATACGCTGCGCAGAGGTAGCTGCTGTGGTCTGCAGGCAGGCTTGAAGCACACATGTACACACAACATCCTTTCCAGCCCAAAGAAGCTGCTGTTGCCACCAGCGCTGCAGGCACCTTGTGTATCACAGGGGGTCAGGGCCAGCTTGGCTGCATCAGCCACTGACCCTCATCAGCGTGCTTCCACAACGGTCCACAACATGCAGGCAGGAGCCTTGCAGCAACAGCCGTGCAGCCAGCTTTCACCACCTGATCTCTTGAAGACCACACAGCTTCTGCAGCTGTGCATTGACAAGCCAGGCCGTGGGCTTTTCTAAACAGTAAACAGACGCACTGCCAAACAGCTGCGCTTGGCTTGCAAAAAACATGGTAGATGGGTGTGCAAAGCACTGTTGGCCGACAACACAGCCGGCAGCAGTCTCCACTCATTCACTTGTCAAACACACATCTTGCCTGCACACAAACTCCCTGCGTGGGTGCACTATAGGGCACGCAGCAATCACTCAATGCCGCGAGCTGCTGCTGCACATGTTTACGTTGCAGTAGATTGCAACAGTCGCCACACCAGGCCTGCGGCCCAACGACATATGCAGAGCACTGCAGATGCGCCAGCAAAGCCACAGCTGCTGGTCTGGCATCTGGAATGGGCTGGCGTTGCTCAGTTGAGCTTCTGCTGCAGGCGTAGTACTCATGAACGCTAGCTCCTATGATAGCCGCGTCATTCCTTCCGTCTGTTGAACCCTCAAGGCAGTCAAGGCCTGCCCCTTCCTCTGCCCCTTCCTCTGCCTGTGCCCCTGCCCCTGCCTGCTGATGCCTTGCTGACAGCACCCCTGCCCCTCCCCTTGGCCTGCACCCCACCCTTGACCTTGAGCTTGGCTAGCAGCTTCTGCCGGTTGACAGCACATGCCTGCTTCAAAGATGGGTTCAAGCAGGTCCTGCACTTGCCGCACCGCGGCGTGGGGCCGTAATACATGCGCTTGCGGGGCCTCTCCACAGCCCCACCCCTGCCCCTGCCAGTGCCTCTGCCTGAACCCCTGCCCCGGCCCCAGCCCCTGCCATGCCCACCGCCGCTGCCTGAGCCGCGCCTGTCAAGCATGCGTATGCGCGGCACCAAGCCTGGCAGCTGCAACGGGGCCTTCTTGCACCCCGGGGGCCCGCTCAGCACAGCACGCCTCGACAGCAGCAGGCAGCGCGCGGCGTCATGCACCACCCTGTCTGTTTGCCACAGTGGCGGTGGCAGCTGCCCCTGCTCCTCCTGCTGCTGCTGCTCCTCCTGTGGCTGCTCCTTGGGCTGCTGCTCCTGCGCTGTATCACTCTCTGCTGCTGCGTCATCAACTGCGTCGTCAGACGGCAGCTGCAGGCCTTGGCCACGCCCCTGACTCCTGCCCCGCCCACCGCGGCCAACGGGCCCGCCTCTGACCCTGCTGCTGCCACGACCCCCTTTGCCACTGGAGCTTGCACTGCCCCCGATCGCCTGCCCTGCGCCCGCGCCCGCGCCTGCTGCTGCTGCTGCTGTGTGCGGCGAGGCCTGCCGTTTTCTGCTTCCGTCTGCACCGTCAGAGTCATTACCTGACCCTTCACTGTCAGAGTAGTCTGTGGTCTCTGCACCAAACAGCACAACATCCTGGTTGTCCTCCCACAGGCTCGACTGCCATTCTTGCCAGAGGCCTGCTTGCCCCTCTGCGGGCCGGCCCGTGCTGCGCTTGAGTTTGGTGGTCATCTTCTTCCTGTAGTCCTGCATGCAGGCCTGGCGGGAAGGCTTGTGACGGCCGCTGCGCAGTCTGTGCTGCCTGTGCAGCGCTGCAATCGCCTCTGGCTCACGGGCTGCCGCTTGCAGCAGCTGCAGGGTAAGCCGAGCTATGCCTGCCGCAGCATGCGGCTGTTGCTGTTGTTGTGCCTGCTGCTGCTGCTGCTGTGGTTGCTGCTGTGCCTGTTGAGGACCCACCTGCTGCGGTTGCTTCTGTGGCTGCTGTACCTGTGCTGCCCGCCGCTGCTGTGCCTTCTGTGGTTGCTGCTGCTTCACCCTGGCGCCCCTAGTGCCAGCTTCTGCAGGGGCTGTGGCACCACCCTTGCGGCCACCTGCTGGCTGCTGCTTCTGTGGGGCCAAGGGCGGCAGGCGCGGCAGCTGCTGCTGCTGCTCCTGCTGTGCGGCGGGCCCCATCAGCTGCCGCAGAAGGTCCTCTGCCCTGTCTGCTGTGTATTCGACAGTTTCGAATGTGGCCAGCCGTGCACCCGTTTTGGCGCCCATGTCGTCACGGACCTTCTTCTGCGTGTTCATCAGGTCCAGGGCCTTTGCTGCTCTGAAGCCGTACGGCAGCAGCTGCTCCAGGGGCTGCAGGTAGCAGTCGTAGACTGCTGCCACCAGGGGGCCGTAGCCTGGCTCCCGCTGCATGTGCCTGGCAAAGACTGTCCAGCCCTTGGCCGCTGTCACCTGCGCCTGGCCGCCCTGTGCCATGACCTGCAAGGCATCGGGTGTGTGCACATATGTACTAGGTAGGTGAGCAGAAGTTGCACGATCCAGGGCGCACTTTGCGGTGGTGTGTGAGGATCAAGGCGTCCATTGAACAAAAAGGTATGGCCGCCCACACCCTGTTTCAGAAAAAAAACGACTAGGCAGCCCTTTCCTGGTGAGCACGCGCTTGAGGTATCAAACCCAAGGCTTACCTCGATGAAGAGCTTCTGCAGGTCCAGCACAGGGGCACCAGGTGCTAGCAGCAGCAGGTCGATTGGGCGGCCCAGGAACCCAGCCAGGGCCGTGCGCCAGCGCTGCTGCTCAGGGGCAAGGTTTGGCTGCAGCTGTTGCCTGGTCCAGTTCCTGAAGTCCTTCTTGAGGTCCGTGCGCTGCTTGGGTTTGGTCTTGGGCTTGCTCGCTGCCGCTGCTGCTGCTGCTGCTGCCTTGGCACGCTGTACAGCAGCACACAGGGATAAGGAGGGCAGGGTGACAAATACGTGAGGCGGCACATGCATAGGCTGAGCAGTGACATGCAGGCAGATGCGCATGCGCTTGGGTACTGATGGCTTGTGCCTTAGCGTCAGACGCGCTGCCTACAAGTACAGCATTGGTGGCGCTGCAAGCACGACTGGCAAGCAGACTACAAGCACAGGGCAGCTGTGCATCATGGCATCCAATCCCTCAACAGCAGTACTGCAGCCGGGGCGTGCCCCTGCAGTCTTGATGTTTACCTTGGGAGCTGGATAGGCATCGTCCAGTACCCCGACACCCTTGTAGAGTTTGGCCCAGGCCTTGCCGTATTTGCTGTATGGGCCCAGGCCTTCCAGGCCCATGTAGTTGCAGGCAGGCCTTTTGCTGCCAGGCCGCAGCTGTGCTCTCTCTGGGATGCCACGCAGCACCGCGTCAAAAGGGTCCCGCTCGATGCCATTGGCGTTGTTGTATGTCTGTGCGAGGTCCATGAGCTGCTCATGGCTGAAGTTCCTCAAGTCGACATGCTCCCCAGGCTCGTCTGCTGGGTCATGCTGGAGGTAGCCTTCTGGGATTGGCAGGAAGTCTGATGGCATGGCCCAGGGTCTATCGCCACCGATCTGCCTGTCTACTTCCATGACAGCAAGTGCAGTGGCCCAACAGCCGTGATGGGTGCTCTTGCTGTTCCGGTTTGGGGGGTGAGCAGTTCCCTGCTGCTGCTGAGCAGAGCTTTAGCAGCAGCTTATGCTGAAACGCCCTAGAAAGGTGTGGTTGTAAAACTCGTCACAGGCTTTATCGAGTCTACGGAGTAACCGCCTTGATCTGACAGGTGGTTGATTTCCTTTGGATCGCGTCATAAGCTGTCACTGTGCCCAGTACACACGAGAAGACAGGCGACAAGCTGCTGAAGACATCGCCGTGCATTTTGGATTTCTTCTGGGGATGTCAGCTGCAAAGCCATTACCAGCCTGGCATGCATCACGGCTGGGCTCAGTGTGAGATCAGTCCGAATCATTGGACAAGTGCACAAGTGCGATACCTCAGTCCGCTGAGCACCATAAGGTAGTACCACTTTGATTAATGTGGTATGTCACCACCCTGAGGTCGCAACAGGGTTTGCTGGCAGGCCAGGGAGGCATGCTTCACAGTGGTTGGCTGCAACTCATCAGTCCACCCAACCCTGGGCTGGCAGCCCAAGCAGCCACCCCGTCGACCAACCAACCTCACAAAGAGCTCCGCCCCACACTGACCAGATTTATTACGGTTCAACCGTGGCGTGCAGCCACTCGCCGTGATAATGATACGAGACAGCAGGCCCACCCTCAGCACCTTGATGCAGCACACGCGTGGCCAGCATGACGCAGATGCTGTCTGGCACCCACAGCCTTGAAAGGTGCAGGGACGTCAGGAACTCCACCCCAGCCGCCGTCACTCCCGTCTCACCCAAATGCAGGCTCGTGAGGCTCGTCAGCTGTGTGCTAATGACAGGCAAGGCCGCGTCGCTCAAGGAGGGGTTCTCAGCAAGGCTCAGCACACGCAGGTTTGTGAGCGCCTGCGCCAGCACAATGGCTGCAAAGTCGGTGAGGCCAGCACACGGCAGCTTCAGCTCCACTAGCTGACCCCCCACAGCTGCAAGAGCCAAGGCTGGGTGCTTGCCTGGCTGGGGCTTGTTGACCTCAGCTGGGAGGCGTAGTGTGAGGTGCGTCAGCTGAGGGAGTGTGGCAATGGCGTCATAGACTGGTACTAGATTATCATCCTCATCTCCTTCCTCCTCCTCCTCAATACGTTCTGTGATTGCTACATCTGTCAACGACAGCTGCTGCAGACCTGCGACACAAACACACGCAACAACTCACGGTCCGTGAAATGTAGACTGGAGATATGGCTGAATTGCGCACTTGGTTAGGTGGCCCTGCCTCACCACCAGACTGCCTGCGACTTGCAGGTAAGCAACCCAGCTTGCCTGAGTATAATCACCAGAAATCCAGCCATTGTCTGTGCCCCTTGCACCTTGGTTCTCAGCAACTCAGGTTCTTTGCTGCCTCCCAGGTAAGGTACTCCGCAACACACTGTTCCATATGTAGCTGCCTAAGCCTTGCCTGAACCTGGGCCTGTGGCACCCTGTGCCTGTAAGTAAGCAGGACGCCTTGCATGTTCCTCACACTCGTCAGCAGCAACATACAAGGCTAGGTTTTGAGAGACACCCACATGTTAACTGCTTGATGATGTCCCCGAAGCTGCTTGTGGTCATGTCCAGGCGAAGGAGCTGTGTGCTGCTGCAGCCTGCCATGCGCAGGCTCGTCAAGCTGCTTGACGTGTGCGTCACGGCTGGGAAGAACTCATCCTCCGCATCAAAATCGCCAGCATCGGGCAACTGCAGACAGACACTGGTTGCTGGCAGGGCACTCCATAGCGTGCCAGAGGAAACCACCTCGTCCCTGCATTGCAGCCAGCACAAGTGCAACCAATGCTTGGTGTACTCACGGTGACTGTGCATGTCATCTGGGGAACATGTTGAACACGACCGTTGCCCGACATCGCTTCTGTAGCTCTGCAACACATACTATTGCTATAGGTCACACCCCAGCACCGCATACAATGGTTGAATAGTATGCAATACCCTTTTCCTTACTGTCAACTTTTCAGATGCATCATTGGAGGAGGAAACACCAAACAACCACTAGGGAGCCCACGAAGCTCGTTGATGAAACCTTACGTGAAGTACAGCTCCAAGTCTCTCAGGTTGGTCAAGCTGGATGCTACAGCCTTGTACTGCTCAGTGCTTCCTCCCCAGGGGTCCACAAGAGTGAGACCTGTGAGGGCTGTGAGGCCGATGAGGGGGCTACATGCCTCAACACCGCGCAGCTGCACATGCAGCTCCTGTAGCGCAGGGGGCAGGGTGTCTTCGGCACTCCTGACAGTGAGCACCAACTCAGCTGAAAGGGGCAGGGGGCCTGTCCATGCAAGAGGGTGGCAAGGGGAGCATGAGCAGGACGGGTCATAGACTTGAAGGCCTTGAAAGCGTCACTACAGCCTGCTGGCCTGTCCAGATGCCCAAGAGAAATGTGTTTGCCGAGGCAGTGCCCCCCAACAACACCTGCAACTTACGAGTTCTACTGGTTGTGTTGCGACTGAGTCACATTGTTGGGAGGATCCCTTGCATCTGCAGCTGGGTCGTACCATTCCTCCAACTCACCAGTGAGGCTTGTACACTGGGACAGATACCCCAGGTTGACGCGTGGTGCTGGCCAGATGGCACCTGTAGAGACGCTGCCGAGGTTGTTGACTGACACCTGAAGCGACTCCAGGGAGGGGGGCAGCTGCGACAGCTGCTCATTGCTGGTCAGTGCCCCAATGCTCAGGTACCGTAGGCATGGCAGGCCGCGCAATGCTGTAAGCAAGAGGCTGGCCGGGCCATCACATGTACTGCGGGACAGCGGCAGACGAAAGGTGGTTCGATTGTGATGCTGCTGCAGCGAAACAAACAGCTGTCAAGTTTTGAACAGGTGCCTCCGCTCAGGTGTACACGCGTAAGACTGTGCTGCTATGAGCCGGGTGATGCAGGCACATACAACCACATGTCTCTAGATGCAGCTGTTCCACAGTGCTGCTGCAGTGCAGTGAGTGCTGTCTGCTTGTTCACCCACCTGCGTACTGCAAGCTCTGTAAGGCCTGTGAGTGCAGCGAGTGGCAGGACACAGCGCTCGACTGCGGTCCGTCCAACTGAGTCCTGGAAGCAGAGATGGAGGTCCTGCATGTGCTGCACAGGCAGCTGTGACAGGATGGTGTGCACTGATGCGGTGCCCCCATGGTGCTCGTAGGCTTGCAGGCGCAGGCCGCCATGTGCCTCTGCTGCTGTCTTGAGGGCAAGGGCAAGGGACCTCTCCAGCGCATGACTGATGGCAGGGTCCTCCGCGAGTGTAATACCGCAGGCTGCAGGAGAGGGAGGCAGACAATGCAGCAGGCAGTGGCGCAGGGAGTGGCGCAGGCAGTGGTCCAGATAATGATCTGCACATGCGAGTGCTCAGTAACTGGCACGGAAGGGGGTATGGACTTAATGACTGGAGTCACGTGTGGGGTTGATGAGTTGATCGGCATTGTGTATTTGTCAAGGTGTCAGGCATGACTGCATGTCAGGCGCCGTATATGGCCCACACAGAGCACCACTGCTGCTGGCTGCCAAGCACAGGTGTTGCAGTCATGGCAATCCCTTGTGTTGCACTCACTGCGCAGGATGTGTCCATGGGCAGCCATCCAGTCTGCAAACTGCACAGCATCACTGTGGGCTCGCAAAGCGAAATCAACAGAGGCTGCTCCCCTCAAGTGCTGGTCCACGGCTGCTGCAATGGCTGTGTGTGATACAAGGAGGTTGGCCACCAGCTGTATATCACCACATATACTTTGGTGTTGCAATAATACAGGCAGCGCCTCATGCTGCAGCAGCAGCCCTTCTTGCTGATGCATGCTGTTGTGCTGTTGCATGCTCCTAGATTGTCAGCTGTGCGCCCTGCATACTAGGCGGTATGCCGACACGGTTGTCACCACCAAGAATGCTCAAAAATGTATTCAAAGCGCTACCTGACGCATCTGTGCTGGGTGTGCGTGTGGCTTGGTCAAGGCGAGAACTGAGTGAGACAACTTAGTCAACTTGTTGGCTGCAATATCACACCGGAGCATCGCGATCGGAACCAGTTTGAACAAAACCAACTGTGCGTGCCAAGGCCTGAACGGCACAAGACACCAGACTTCAGCTTGCAAAGACAGGAGGGTGTCAGCTGCATTGCTGCTACTGCTCAGTCACCGTCAAGGCAGTCATGCCTGCTTGCATACCCTCCTCCCTCGCACTTCGGTTTGTCAAACAGCAGTAGTACTCGACAGCAGCCGAGAACGTCCGCACATGGTGAGTTGTGTCTGCCCTCAGTGTCGGCATCTGCTGCTTTGGCGGCCAAGACTCATTGCAATGCTGTGTGTATGTGCAGGCCTCCAGGATCGTTGCGCAGTTGCTAGTAGCTGGGGTGACCACAGTTGCGCGTGCAGCATCGCAAGCATGGCATCAAGCCCTACAGAGTGAGTGGCTACCGCTGCAGCTGCAGCTGGCTCCTCTGACTGCAGATGCTTCCGGTTTGATGCCTTGCTGCAGCTGGCAGCAGCTCACCACGCAATCCCGCATTGTTGTCATGAGACTTTCCTGTGCTGCACTTGACAAAGTCACGTTTGCAAGTTGTCTTGGGTGCTGAGGCGGTCCCGTCGATACAGGCACACCCAATTCCCAGGCTGATAGGCTGTTGTCGCCCGCACGCAGTGACTGCGTGACATGACAGGCGCCTTCTGAGCATCAAACCAGCTCCCCTTGCTCGTGCTGCATGCACTTATATGTCACTGTTCTGCTGCGTTGTACTGCAGATGCTCATAAGACAGGCGTAGCTCAGGAGGCTGCTAAGACAGCAACAAAGGTGGCCAAGGGCATCAGCCCACAGGAGGCCAGGCAGATACTGCATGTAGACCCGCAAGCCTCATGGGTGGATGTCACCAAGGTTGGTGTATGTTGGCCATGCCTTTCGTCTGCATATGCTCCCCGACTGAGGTTCCGCTTTGCAGTGACATGTTGCAGTGCACTGCCACGTGGCGGTTCTGCCCTTGGAACACATCGTCGAGGCTGCACTTGTAGCCAGCCAGCAGCCGCCTTGCGCTCGTCGAACAGAGTCACAGGCAACTGCTGTGGTGCCGAGGCAGTTAGCAGATGCAAACTTTAGCAGGTCTGCTCTGGATGCCTTGGCTGCATGCAAAGCAGCAGGTGCATGGAGCATGTACTGCGAAGGTTACGGAGGTGAGGCGCATGTTTCTGAGCGTGCCATGGGCGCTCGCTCATTGCACCCGCTGGGACAGGAAGCTCTTCGCGCTCGCCAGCGGGCGCACTGCAATGGCAAGCTTTTGGCGACGCACTGTGCGGGTCTGCTGTGGATGTCGTGTGTCTGGGTGTTCTCGCCAGACAAGCCACGTGTGACGTCTAGGTTATGTCTGCTGTTGGCCTGTGCTGTGCAGCGCTACAAGCACATGATGGAGGTCAACAAGAAGTATGGCAGCTTCTACTTGGAGTCCAAGGTTTACAGGGCATGGGAGTCCCTGGACCAGCATTATACAGAGGAGGGCATCAAGACACCAGAGGATGAGGAGGCAGCGCGCAAGCTGCTGCACCAGGAGGCAGAAGCAGCACAGCAGCAGCAGGAAGAACCAGAGCAGCAACAGCGGCGGTGAGAGCAGCTTTGCGCTTCAAGCTGTGGATGCCAGGGTGCGCAGTCACTGCCAGTGCCTCATGAAGCAGCAATGCCTGCGTCACACTGAGAGGCTGTAAGCTGGGTCGTGTGCAGGTTCGGCCGGCGCCAGCCTCCAACCAGCTGCACAGATTGCAGAGTGCATCCTTGTGTACAGGTTGCAGCCATGTTATAACGTGGTCGGTGGTCCTGGAGGCGCGTTGCCTGTCATGCATGAGGCCAGCATGTCAGCACTGTGGAGCTGACCTCCTGTTTGGTTTTCATGCTACCAAGGCGTGCTTGGCAACAGCCGACCTGTTGCATCAATATTGCCGCTGATTGGTAGTGCTTTGAACTCAGTTGTGTTGCTCATGAAGCTTGCACAACTTACAATGGAGCCTCCTGCACAGCTGCAGCTTTATCCCAGCAGGCTTTGAGAGGCATGCTGCAGGTGCGATACATGCCTAGTGCAAGATAGCCTTTTGCATATCAATCTCATGTTTCGCGTGATTTACAAGGCGACCATAGCGCGCAGGCATTGCAGCCACATTGCAGCTTGCAGTCATATGCTGTGTCACTGAGTGTTGGCTGTTGCAGTACCACACGTATATTCTGCACCTGCACTCTCGTGCGACGGTTGGGGCAGAGTATGTAACCTGGGCCTTCTGTTATGGGTGATACAAGCGACTGCTGCACCTCGAAGCAGGTCTGGCAAGCACTGAGCAGGTCTGGTATTGGCTTTGGGGGACACCCCCACCGCGCGAATACCAGGGTGGCTGTTGCTCGGTTGCAACGTCAGCCAATCGATAAACGACACTGAACAGTCTTTCAAGCCGTCAGGAATCATCCTCGGCTGGAAGACGCACTGCGTGCAGTCAAAGTTCTGCAAAGGTTTCTTCTCAGCCCTAGGCCCTGAAGGGAACGCGTCAGGCAGCCTGCAATAGTCATTGCGTTTGAACTGTTGTTTCCAGTAGCAAAAACTCGAAAAACCTGTCTGTGACGTGTGGCAACGTCTCTACCTGGCCTGGGTTGCATCGCCCTCCGCAAGATTTGCTGGTCGTTGTAGAAGTCATGATGCTTTAAAGCCGACGGAGTGGCAGACGTGTCGGTGCTGTCGAGTGTGGAGCGGAGAGAAGCTGAGCGAGAACGGGCTGGGGTCGCAGTTTGCATGCAGCAAGGCCCTGGGTGCACCTGAATAAAGTCAGTGACAGCTTAGTGTTTCACAACGTCTGCAAATGCAGCTTGAGGGGTTCTGGGTGCTTGCTTGAGCTGGGAGCTCGGCCCTCGCCCTACGCGAGCTTGTGCAGTGCTCAGAAGTGCTCACAGTGTTGTCAAAGGGCCTGGATTGTATGTCCGGGTCTGTTCCAATCCAGATCGTTCGGACAAACACCGCGCTAGGTGAGCAAGCAGGAGTGTTAGCTGCAGAGTCCTCTGCAGCCTGTCTTGCGTATGGTGTCTGCCCTTCACGTCTAGGTGGTGTCGTTGCATCTGGAATGGCGTGCGTGCTTGTAGCGGGCGGGCTCTGAGGAGTTGGCAGGAGTTGCATGACTGTTTGACGCCAGCATGCCTCACCTCTACCACATGCCTCGTGCCTGTCGTGTTGCAGACCCTGTTGGCGTGTGTTTGGCTCTTGAAGGGCGTCTGAACAGCTCAGATGGTCGCGAGGCACTCGCTGGTGCGCTGAGGCAGGCTTCAGAGGGAGTAAACAGCAACAGTAGCAGCAGTGGCAAGTCGGCAGCGGGTGCCGCACAGCCACATGCAGCAGATGCACCAAAGTGCCTCAGTTCGGAGTCGCACAATCTGTCTGGGGACTGTTTGAGTGCGTTTGCTGCTGCAGCAGAGGAGCCAGCAGATGATGGGGTCAGCAGTCCAGTTGCGGGTCCCAGCGGGTTTGGCAGCGGCCCTTCTGCTGCAGACTTGAGCAAGCAGGAAACCTTGGCTGCATCCATGCCTGGGGCCAGCTGCAGCAGCGCCAGCAGCAACAGCAGCAGCAGCAGCACTGGCGGCGCCTCAACACAGCGGCCCTTGGTATCTGCTGCTATTGAGCGCACCAGCACAGCAACCCTGGATGCCAACGGAGGGGTTGACCATGGGGCTGGCACGCATGACCCCTCATGCACGTGCCCTCCCTATGCTGTCAAGTCCACCTGTGGCAAGCGGCCCAACATGGAGGATACATATGCCCTGTGCCCCAACATCTGTGAGCTGCCCATGTCCCCCATGTCGCATGAATATGTGGACAAGCTGCCACACCGCATCGCTGTGCAGTTTGAGACCCACTGCCAGGACTTCAGCCGGGAGCAGGCTGCAGCTGCAGCAGCAGTTGCGGGACCAGCAGGAGCACCAGCGCAGCAGCAGGGGCAGCAGCCATGCAGTACAGGCCAGCCCATGCCGCAGCAGCAAGAGGTGGCATGCTCGCAGGCAGAGCCATCCGCTGCTGCTTTTGCAGGCGCAGCTGCCTTGCCTGGGCAGCTAGCTGGTGTGCCAGAGGGTGAAAGCAGTGTCAGCAGCTTGTCCAGCTCGTCTGATGGGGGCGTCAGCTTGGAAAAGCTGCACTTCTTTGGAGTCTACGACGGCCATGGCGGCATTGAGGCCTCACAGCACTGTGCACAGCGCCTGCACTACCACCTGTCCAAGGCTGTCGCTGAAATGGCAAGCGTGTGGCTCATGACTCATGCAGGAGAAGAGGGGGCAGGCCCTTGGAACCCGGAGGTATGCATGGGCAGTCAGCACGGAGGTGCTGCAGCACACCATCTGGGCCTTAGGGTCCCTCTCCTCCTGGCAGTACACCTCGCATGGCCAAAACGCAGGCAACAAGTGCATGTTCAGAATATCGCAAACACAGGCATTTTTGTTGGGTCTTTGTTACTGGTACTGACATGTCTAGCTCTGTCTGCACCAGTCAGCAGTGTGTCTCACAGCTTTTCATTGTGGGTCCTGCAGGTGCGGTACTCGCCACTGGACACAGCCAGGGTCGACGACTCAAGTGTGGGCGAGTGCTTCCTGGCAGCCACATCATCAACTGACGAGGCAGCAGCAGCGGAAGTCCTACCTGGCAGCAGCTGCTCGGTTGGCAGCACCTGCTCGTCTGGAGGGCTGGCAGCCTGCAGCAGCAGCACCTGCAGCAGTACCTGCGGCGCGCCGCCAGCGCAAGGAGCAAATGCAGCTGGCGGCAGCAGTGGCGCTGCTCCTGCAGCTGCAGGGGCAGCTGCTGGCATTCCGCGGGGGTACACCAGGACCATCAGTGGTGGCAGCGGCAATGCAGGCAACGACTCAGAGCTGGACAGCAACGAGGGCAGCAGCGGCGACAGCAGCGACACTTCTGCAGCATCCTTTTCGGGCATGATGGAGGGCGTGCTGCGTGACGCCTTCATCAAAACCGACGAGGAGTTCAGCGACAGTGGTCTGCAGGCTGGCTTGGTCGGCAGCACCGCAGTTGTGGCCCTGGTTGGCACCCACAGGGTCTGGATCGCCAACTGCGGTGAGTGGTTGCAGGGCTTCACAGCTGTGTAAAAGAGCAGGCGCTGCATGGAAGGCAGGCATTGCATGCAGTGCAGCTCAGTGTGGAATGGCAGGCATTGCATGGCGTCTTAATTGGTTCCGGCTACTGCATGCTGCCAGTGGGCAGCATCATGGCCTGTATCGATCGGGCATGTTGCATGATGTGCCTAGCATGATGTGTAGGCTTGCAGTCGCGCAAGCTGTGCAGTTGCGGTGTGTTGCCAACTGAGATGTGAGTGATGCCGCTGCACTGCAGGTGACTCGCGTGCTGTGCTCAGCAGAGGCGGCAGGGCCATCCAGGTGACAGATGACCACAAACCTGAGCGAGAGGACGAGGCGGTGAGTATGGCGGCTGAACTAAAACACAGAGTGCCATGCTTATGCATCAGCTTTACGCCGTGCGTTGTGGATTGCGGGGATGCTTTGAATGGAGAGTGCCCTGCTGCCTTTGGCTGCTGCAGCCCACAGCACAACAGGCTGCGCCCAACTGCCCTGTGTGCAGAGAACCAGCAAGTGCAGAGAACCAGCAATGCGGCCACACGTTGGGATGGTTGCTGACAAGCCTGCTGTTTGTGGCTGCTGTGCACTACAGGAGCGTGTTGAGAAAGCAGGGGGCCAGGTGCTGTACTGGAATGGCCACAGAGTAATGGGTGTGCTGGCCATGTCGCGCGCCATCGGCGACCACTGCTTGCGCCCATATGTCATCCCCGAGCCTGAGGTATGTGTGCATGTGCTTGCAAGTATGTGCGCTGCGTGTGCTGGCTGGTCGGTGGTTGAGCACCAGTTTCCAAACGCTGCAGCAAACAGCCATGGCCTTTTCCGCTGACGTTGCTGGTATTATGGTGGCGATGTGCCCTTCCACTGGTGTTGTCGCCTGGAGGTGTGTGCCCATGCTCACTTGTTGTTGCGCATCGGGCTGAACACTGGCATTGTCGCTGTTGGCTTTTTTGCGCGCAGATCTCTGTCTTTGCTCGCCATGAGCGTGATGAGCTGCTGCTGCTGGCCAGTGACGGCCTGTGGGACGTCCTGAGCAACCAAGAGGCCACAGACCTCGCCCTGCGCTCCATCAAGCGTGCTCGCGACAAGGGTGCGTCGCGCAAGGCAGCAGCTCGTGTGGCAGCCACAGTGCTCACAAAGGCAGCGGTCGACAGGGGCAGCCGAGACAACATCACAGTGGTCATCATCGACCTGGCGCCAACACCAGTGGGCGGTGAGAAGGCAGACAAGGCCAGCGCTGCGGCTGCAGCAGCGCAGCAGGACACCAGCAACACAGCAGGGGCATGCCCACAGTTCACGGATGCAGAGCAGGAGGCGCAGCCGCAGCCGGAGGCAGCCTCTGAGGGGTCCAGGCCAGGGTCTGCGCGCAGCAGCAACAGCAGCAGCAAGCAAGGCAGTGCCAAGCCTGGCCCTACACGCAGTGGCAGTGGCAGCACGTCAAACCCCTTTGCTGCTGCAGCGGCCAGCCCGTTCAGTACTGCAGCCACTGGCAGCTCTGAGCTGCCGTTGCCGCCCTGCCCACCTCACATGGACTCTGCTCAAGCGGGTGTTGTCGATCGTGCCAGTGCGCGCCCCAGTACTGGTTGCAGCGGCACCAACAGCAGCAGGCTGCGCAGCTCAGCGGCGGGTGCGTCTGCAGCATCAGCGGGCAGTGCTTTTGCTGCCGCCAATGCCGTGCCCAGCAGCTTCAGCTCAGACATGGACTCTGCCTTCAGTCAGCAGGGAGGCGTGGGTGACCTGGTCACAGAGCTGGACAGCCTAGACCTGTCGGGCGCAGCAGCAGTCCGTGGCCACAGCAGACGCAGCAGCAAGGGCGGCATGCAGCAGATAGCACAGGCCAGCGGTTCCACCGCCACTGCAGGCTATGGCAGCACAACCAGCAGCCAGCTCGAGGAGCAGCCAACCATTGTTGAGCCGCCTCCTGAGGTTGACTTGTACAGGCAGCCAAGCAGCTCGCCCTTCAGCACTTGCCAGGGGCCTGCTTTTGGTGATGCTGAGTGATGGGCCACTGTGTAGGTTCAGATGAGCACGTCTGTGCCTGTTTGAGCTTGTATGTGCGTGCGTTTCGCTGTGTATGCTGCCTTGCGCTTTCTGTTGAGCATGTCTGTCGGGACCGCGCTTTGGGTGTCACCCTTGTTGTATGCTGTTGGTGGCTGTTACCCCTGCTGCTGTGGTGCCAGCAGCAAGTGGTAGGTGGGTGTTTGCTTTTAGTGCGCTCACACCTGTGCCACAGTGCTGTTGTGTGTGTGTTTCTTGGGGGCCGGTCTCGTGCCGGAACGACCTTCCACCAACCTCCTGCAGGTGTTTTGCCCCTTGTCTCTCTTGTTGTGTGTGACTGTTGGTGGGGTGTTGTGGTGGTCTGTTTTTGTGCATGGGTGTCCATAGGGGGGCCATGCATGGGGCGTGTGGGGCCTGCAGACTCAAACTGCTGCAAGATGATGCAGGGATGTCTGTAAGACATTGGCAGGGTTTCCTGGTGTCGCTGGCTCAGCAGCCTATGTGTGCTGCTGTGTTGACTTGCTAGCGACTGTGCTGGGGTGCTGCATGGGGCTGTGCTGGCCCTTTTCGGTATCACAGCATGTCCAAACTGGCCACTTCAGTGTGCTGGATTTTAACTAGTGTGCATGTGGGCTAAGCCCGCCATGCACTGTGCGGCTGCCTGCTGTGTTGGCTCCTGGAGAGTTTTCTAGGTGTTTGTGGGCTTTACAAACCCTGGATCCATGCCCTCTGAGGGCATTCAACATTTTCCAATGCCAGCAAGCCAACCCCACACTGTCGCATCGTCTGGCACTTTCAGCATCTGGTCTAGTCCCATTGAATGCATGGGGACTGGTATGTTGGCGTGTCGAGGTTGAAGCACGGCGTGGATGCAATGGCATCTGTACCCGCCTCCCCACCTGAACATATGCCTAGCGGGCCTTCATCCCTCAGGGCACATACGCAGTGCACTATGTTGTGGTACTGTTGGCGTGATCAAATATGACGCCATGTACATGCAATGCCCTGAGAGGTCACTGCAGGGGGGGCGCAGTGCCTGTGTTGTGTTTGTGTGTACACAAGCATTGCATCCCGTCGAGGCATGCTGAAAACCACATGGCATTGGGCTTGGCCTGGACGCACGTACCTGGGCGTATAACTAAATGTGGTAACCAGACTTCGGGCACTGCCATGCAGCTGTGTGCAGCTATATCAGGCCTGGGGTAACTCTGCCAACCCGCCTTGTCGCACGGGCGACGCATCTGTACGTCCAGTAGACGCTAATGCTGTCAGCCGCTGGAGGCATTTATGGGGCTAGCTCTTTGGGTGCTGGCATGTGGTGCTGCCAAGAGGCTGGCTTTGCAGATTTGCTGCGAACTTGCGCTCTGTTGTCTGAGCTGCCACAGACAGTAGTGCCTCAGGTCATGTTGCAGCAGCCAGGCGGTGGTTTATGTTTCCTGCATGCTGCCATCTGCCAGCAACAGTGTGTGGCGGCAGGACCGGCCATGCTGGGAGCTTCCATCGTGGAACAGTACATCTGCCACAGCATGTAGGGCTTTGGTGGAGCGGGCATGTATATACACACAGCTCAAGCGCATGTGCCCCTCAACGACATGGTGTGGAAACTCTTGACCTGATACTGACGTGTATGGGATGACACTTGTTGACCTGCTTTGACATGCTGGTGTGACCATGGGGCTAACCGCAGGGTGTCCAAGGAAGCGTGACAGCTTGGCAGTGGCAGTGGCTCCTGGCACACCGGCAGCTGGAGCTGTTGATGGTTGGTCTTGTTGGAGCTGACCTGCCACACACCCCTTTGGTGACAATTGACTGGTGTATAGTGTTCTCGTCGCATCCAAAGCACATGGGCCGGGCTGTGGGTATCTGCTGGCGGAAATGCTTCCGTGCTGTGTTTGTGTCATGGGTCCAGGGTTTCCCAACCATGTCACTGCATGCGTTACCTGTTGTTTCATTACCTGGCGCGTGCAGTGGACTGCATGGGTCAACCTGTGTTTGGATGGAGGGGTTGGGGACTGTGCTCACCTTGTTTGGCTATGGAGCTGCGGCAGCTTTTGCTTGAAACGCAGCGCATGCTGTGTTGACACCCTTCATACATCTGCCACCAGGTTGAATGCCTGCACTCACTGTAGCTGTAATGGGTATGTGGATCAGCTCGTTGCTTTGGTTAGCTTCCATCATAGCAAGGAGCGTTGATTGCAGCGTATGCTTTCGTTGCCTTTCTGTCCCGAGCGCTGCAGCTGCCACAGCTCCACAGCTTGTGTGCCAGTCTGGTGGCAGCGACAGAGGCAAGCCTCCCACACGCTGAATCAGCTGGACAAGTAGATTGGCTCATCGGTCACTGAAGACCACCAGACCAAGCAACAGAGTCACTGAGTGGTGTGGTGTCATATGATCACCAGTTGTCACCCTTGAGGGAACATTGAGTCTTCCTAACCCTCGACCTTTCTGACAACGAAAACATATTATGAGTCACAGTTGGTAGCGCGTTTCTGCACGGACGCCGTGAACCAATTCCCACCTGCGTAGCGGTGGTGCATCTGTTGACGATGAAACTTGAGCTGTTGTCAAGTGCAGTGCAGCATCAGCAGCTCGCCAGCTCGGTCACATGGCACTGCTCATCAGATATATACACATGTAGCGACGATCAAAGTGTTCAAAGATGGACACCGCAGGGCGAAAACATGGGCAAGGTACTGATGGCGGGTGCTTGCTTGCTGTTTTGCCAGCTTCAGCATCGTCATCCCCAAATCTCACATTTCACTGCTGTTTTGGACAGGTTTTTGCTTCGGAAAGCTCGGTCACAGATCTGCACTGCTGTCCAGCAGGGGCCAAGAAGCAGCAGCGCAGCACAGAGGTGTTTGCTGTTGGATGCACAGATGGTAAGGCTGTACTCCTGGAACCTGTATGAACCAGTGAAAGTATTTGAACAAGTCCAAATAGCATGTATTACTTGACATGCAGGATCCTTGAAGCTTGTCCACAGCAACGGCAAGCTTGAGAAGGCCACTGAGGCTCACAGTGGTGCTGTGCTG
>QAXK01003616.1:0-10927 GCA_004335735.1 Chlorella sp. KRBP | reverse complement strand
CGCTCCAGCCCAGCTTCCGGCCCAGTTCCATTGGCCACGGGAGATGGCCCATGTCGTCGTCTTGACTCGAGCGTCATCATCATCACTGCATGGCGTCCACGACAGGTGTCATGATGCCCCAGCCGTGTGACAAAAAAGATCGCCAGGCAGTCGAGCGTGTGTGGTGTATGTGCGTACGTGTCGTGCAGGTGCTGACTGACAAGGCTGGTGAGCTGTCGGGCCGTGAGGCCGTGCAAGCCGTGTGGGGCCTGGCCCGCCTGCGCAAGGCGGACAAGCCCACGCTCGACGCGCTGGTCCGCGCCGCCAAGTGAGCGAGAGAGAGAGACCGCTTGCAGTGAGATAGCCAGGCAGTGAGCACGAGCAGTGAGCGCTTCCAGTCGTTGCTGCCGTTTGCGCTGCACTCCTTGCGCTACGGTGCAGCTCCCTCCCATTGCGGCCTGCTCCGTGCGGCTGAGCGCAGCAACATGTGCTGCTGCTGCTGTGTGGCCCATGCGTAGGGGCAAGCTTGAGACGGGCGTGGACGCTGCGGGCCTGGCGTGGGCGCTTGGCTTCATTGGATACAAGGCCGACGCGGACACCATCAAGGTGAGGCATGCATGCGTCGCCCTGACAGGCACACCAGCCTCGGACTGTTTCCAGGTGGTGGCCAAGGGATGAGTAAGGCTACACACCATCAGCAGCAGCAGCATCGTCAGTGCATGGCGTTCACGACAGGGGTCATGATGCTGCAGCCGCCACAAAAGTTGGGCCGTAGCAGTACGCGCGTGTGTGCCATGCTGTGCCGTGCTGCGTGGTCGTGCAGGTGCTGGGCGCGGCCCTCAAGGCGCACGCGGGCGCGCTGACGCCGGCGCATGCCGTGGACGCCGCCTGGGGCCTTGGCGTGCTGGGCGGCGACAAGGTGAGCCCCTGCCACTCTCACGGGCGCAGCTTTGGCGCAGTCACGATTTTAGTGCGCCTCTTGTGGGAGCAGCGCCTGTGGAGCCCTCACGCAGCCGCGATGTGCGTCGCTTGTGGGGGCAGCTTGTGGACTGCTTCTCTTGTAAGTGACCTGCGTGGCTCACTCACTAACAAGAGGACCGCGCGTGCGCGCATGTGTTGGTGTGCATGTGTGCAGGAGGGCGCGACTGCTCTGTTTGCGGCCGTGTCGGCGGCGGTGGAGGCGGCGCCCGACGCGCTGGACCCGTACCAGCTGGCCTCGCTGTTTGAGGCGGCGGCGGGCAACCCTGGCGCGGCGCTGTCTGAGAAGGTGAAGGCTTGCTTCGGGATTAGACAGGGCTCTGGGACCTGAGGGGAAGGCACACAGCAGCGCAGGGAAACGAGGGCAGCTGGCAGGGGAAGAGGATACTACCGCAGCGGCGGAGTGAGCAGTTTGGAGCAGTTTTTGTGCCCTGGGCACAGGCCTGTTGGCAGGAGGAGGAACAGCGGGCGGGGCGAGCGTGCTGACGCTTGTGCGCATCCAATCGGTCTGGTCCTGCAACGCTCACGCGCGTCCGTCGTGCCCGTTCCCGTGTGCGTGTGCACACACTGCAGGTGGCGGCGTACGCGGCAAAGATGCACGCCGTGGTGGAGGAGGGCGCCAAGAACAAGCGCTCTGCCGGCCTGTCGTCCTTCAAGGACGAGCTGGCGCACGCCGTGGCGCTGGGCCTGGGCGCCAGGTGAGGCCTGCTTGCGGGGACGAGCACCGCGACCCACAGCTGTGAACAGGGTTGCTCCCGCAGTGCTGTGGCGCTGGGCCTGGGCGCCAGGTGAGGCCTGCTTGCGGGGACGAGCACTGTGACTCAAAGCCATGAATTGAACAGGGCGCGGTGCTTGCACGCTAGGGCTGTTGTGCTCCCGCAGTGCTGTCTGTGGCTATGTTGTGCTCGAGCTGCGCGATGTTAGCTCCTGGTGGTTACACTGTGATGCATGCGCTGCAGGTACCGTCCCGAGGTGGAGGCTCAGCTCAAGAGCTTCCCCACCGTGACGCCCGCCGGCGTGCACATCGACATTGCCGTCAGCGTGGACCCGCAGACCAAGGTGGCGGTGGAGGCGGTGGGCGCGCACTACCTGAGCTCCGCTGGCACGGTGAGCTCTTTTGGGCTGTTTGGGGGGGACATATATTTGGGGTCATGGACAGGCGTGCAGTGACCCAGGGTGCCGCCTGGAGGGTCAGGACAGCATGCGGCACGGTGTGTGCTGCCGCCTTGCAGTTCGCGAGATCAGCGTGAGGGGTTGCGCCTACCACCTCATGCTGGCCTCGTTCCTTGGTGTATCATCATCATCATCATTGCATGGCGTTCACGGCAGGTGTCATGATGCTGCAGCCGTCACAAAAGATCGCCAGGCAGGCCTCGTCAAGCAGAGTTCACGCCAGCGCACGTTGCTTGTCTGAGGCTGCGCTCGCATGGCCAAAGTCAGGTCCGCTTGTGCTGCTCGGTTCCACGTATGTCCCCTGTTGCGCGGCCCCTGCATCCCGCACTGTCCTGCGCCAAACCCGTGCTGGTGCCCACTCTCTGACGCTCCCCCTTGTTCCGCATGCGCCGTGTCCCCTGTTGTGCAGCCCCTGGGCCCGGCCCTGTCGCGCGCCAAGCTGCTCGAGAGCCAGGGCTACAAGCCCGTGCTCATCTCCTTTGCCGAGTGGGCGCCGCTCCGCAGCCCGCTGGACAAGGCCAAGCTGCTTCTGGCAAAGGTCAAGGCGCAGGTGCCATCCTCCTCCTCAAAGGTGCGGAAAGCATGCACACCTTCACACCGTCTGCGCTGCGGAGTCTGCCGCCTCGCTTGCAGCATGGATGGTCGTCAGGCAACAACTGGTGGTTGCAGTTGAGGAGGTGTGGGACGCAAGCAGCATTGACACGGGTGCGCCTAGTGGTGTGTGGCTTGACGCAGTGTGTGGCACTCAACCTGCTGTGTGTGGCTCAACGCGTGTCATCATGCGCAGATCTCGCAGCTGGAGGGCAAGCTGGCGCAGCCATTCGACCCCTACGCGTAGACACGACACCTGGGAGCAATGTGCGGGCGGACGGGCTGGCTTTGGATGTGTGTGCGTGGCCTGCACGCCGGGGCGCTGTCTGACTGCTGACACGCCCTTGCGCTGCAAAACGCCGAGAACGTTTGCAACCTGATGACCCAAGCGCAGCCACCGCAAGACAGAAGGCTTTTGCCAAAAGCAGCCAAAGATTGTGTCAGGACGCCAGCAGGTTGCTCATGGCTTCAGTTGCCCAGTCCGCCTGCGCTGTCGCCTCCTCCAGATGTTGCTGGCTGGCGGCCTGCTGGCGTGCGGCGTGCACCTGAAACAACAGCATGGTGCACGGCACCATTAGCCTGCCCGCGCCCTGGTGAAGCCTTGAACTGAAGGGTCAAGCCCTGTCACTGGCACCACGCAAAGGCCACAGGCCCGCCCCAGGTGCGCACCTCTGCAGGGTCGCCCACCACGCCCTTGCCTCCTTGCTGCCACTCCTCACTGGTCTTGTCAATCTCGTCCACCACGAACTTGTACCCGTCACGCTTCTGCTCCTGATACCCTGCGCGGAAACACAGTGTGCCGTGCACGTGAATATGCCGCCCCAGCGTTGAACGGTCGTTCGCGTTTGAGGCTAACATGGCAGCACGACCTGGCGCTGGGCAGGCCACCAGGGCGTGCGTGGATAACGCGTGCGCGCACCTGCCCAGACGGCGTAGTGGTGCAGCACGATGCTGGTGGCCACTGCTACATTGAGGGACGCCGTGCCAGCGCCGTACTGCGGGCGCCGTGTGGGATCAAGACGGCGCAAGGGGCACACGTCAGTTCATGCAAGAAGCCTGGGCACACACGTCTGCCGCCTGCGGTGCTTACAGCCAGGGCCACAGTGAAAGGCAGGTCCTGTGTGAAAGGCAGGTCCTGAGGGCCACCGTACCACCTCCATACCTGAGCTATGTAGACGAACTTGTCGCAGAGCGCCATCTGCTTGGTGCTCAGCCCCTGCCCTTCGTTGCCCAGCATCAGAGCCACCGGCCCTGCGTTGCGTGGTGCAAGGGTGGGACGAGGCAGACCTGGTGGCGGAGGTGCGGCTGCTGCCGTGAGGCCCGTCAGCATCACAGGCAGCTCCAAGGTAGCGGTAACACAAAGGCAAGCGCCCTGAAAACTCCGCTCTGAGAGACTCAGGTGCACTTGCGGCCACACCTTTGAAGGGGTGTGTGTGCACCGGCACGGCCTGCGCCACAATCTCCACGCCCACCACCTCGCACCGCTCCACCTCCTTGAGGTGAGCCACGCACGCCTCCAGCGTGGGGTAGTGCCTGCGGGTGGCGCGGCAGGGTGCTACTGTACTCTGCCCCCAGCTGGTGCGACGTGGCGCCTCACAAATACTGAGTGTGCTGCTTGTGTATCACGGCGGCCCGCCGCTGCATCAGGGCACCAAGGAGCGGGGACAATAATAATTATTTATTATTATTATTACTTTTTTTGTTAGGCAAGAGCAAGCGCAGGCAAAAGGGATCATCATTGACGTCCTGCCAGCCGGCCGTCAGTTGCTGCACCACGGAAGGTGGAGCTGCGCCACCCCATTCCCTTGGGCAGGCACCCACAGACGTGCCCTCAGCCAGGCGGTGCGCAGCGGCACTCACCGGAAGCGCATGTGCCTGTCGGCGCCGTGCGCACCCCACGCGTTGAACTGCCGCGACCCCACCAGGCATATCTGCGGCACGTAGCGCACGCGCTGGGCCTCCTTCCCATTCTGCAGCCAGGCTCGTCCCTGTCGCAGCTGCCACTAATGACCACGTAGCCACTCTCAAGGCGCACCTCCCTGACGCCAAAGGCAGTCGCACATCGCGCAATCACGCCGATGTTGTGCCGCTTGCTGACGCTGTGCATGATGATGAAGCAGGCCGGCGGGCCGCTGCTACCGTCAGCACCCTGCGGCGGCTCTGGCTGCTCTTGCTGCTCTGCCTGCGCCGTCGCTGGCGGCTGCGGCGCCACTGGCGGCAGCTCCATGTGCTGCTGCTCGGTGGACATTTGCTGCTGCTACTGCCTTCTCTAACAAGCGCTTGCTCCTGCTGCGCTTGCTGCTGTGTGTAGGGCAGATCGAACGTTTTTCAGGGCGGCAGTGCACTCGCACACACAAGTGTCCCACAACGGCGCGAATGCGGCTCACGGCGCTGCTCCTGGTGTCCGCAGTGGCGTCTGCTGCCGCGCTGAACGACGAGCCGCGATTTGTCGGATGGTGCGCGCCTGGACGCAGGTGGTGGAACAGCTGAAATTCATGCATCAGCAACTCATGTGCTGCTGCTGGCACCCCGCAGGCTGGGAGAGCGGGAGACACAGGCAGCGGGCGCGCCGGAGGCGCCGCACGTCGAGGTCCTCTCGTGGACGCCAAAGTGAGCTCATGGGGGTGCCCACAGCAGCATGCAGCGCAGCCTTGGAAGCTGTACGGGCGCGTGGCGCAGGCAGTGGCGGCCACGTGCGCGCCGCAGCTGAGCGCTCACCTCCCACACGACCACGCTCGCGACGCTGTGTGCAGGATCTTCCTGGGCAAGGGTATCCTCACGGACGGTAAGCTTTGAGGCCACTCAGGCCGTCAGGTGGTGGCAAGCGCCAGCAGCACGTGCCGTCTCTGGTGTGCCTGCGGCGGCCAGGACATTCGAGTGTGACGGGCGAGTTGTGCGTGCGTGCGTGCGTGCTCATGTCGCGCAGCCGAGTGTGACGAGTTGATCAAGGAAGCCACGCCACGCCTCACTAGGTCCGGTGTGAGCGACTCAGAGACGGGAGAGGTGCGTGGCGGGGGAGGCGCGTGCGGTGCGTGCTGCCCGGGATAGGAGGGAAGTGCATGCCCAGGGGAACAGGGTAGGCAGGGCAGGTACGTGCATGACGGAGGACAGTGGAAAGGCAGGGTGGGCGTACGAGTGAAGACACGATGCTGGGGCAGCGTGGTGCTGGGCTTCACATGTGGGCGCAGCCATCTCTGGCAGAAGTCAGCTGCCGCACAGGTCACGGTGGCAGGTGTCATACAAAGCAGTGGCTGGCGTGTGCTTGCGTGCTTGCAGGGCAAGCTTTCAGACATCCGCACGTCGTATGGTGAGCGAGTGTCGCCTGGCGTTGCGCAGATGGGAAGTTGCCACAGCCTTTGCTGCCTCTGCTAGGCCCCAGGCAACATGATGGCGTGCTCTCTTGCTGCCTGCCGTACGAAGGCATGTTCTTCTCACGGGGCGAGAACCAGCTGATCAAGACGATCGAGGAGCGGTTAGCCAGGTGGATCATGGTGCCCGTCAACCATGGCGAAGGGATCCAGGTGTTGAGGTCAGTCATTTTGGGAAGGGGGCTCTCTGCGCAGCTGCGCGCCTTGCTGCAGTGCAGCAGCCTCTGCAGGAGCGCGTGAGCGATGTTAAAGCTCACAGTGCACCTGTGTGTGTTGCCTGGTGCCCTGTGTTGCGCTGCTCTGCAGATACGGAGAGGGACAGCAGGTGCGTACCTGTTCGTGAAGCCGCGTTGCTGCCACCGCACGTAAACCACTGACACTCATATGTTTCGTCAAGCGCAAAAGCAGATGCAAATATCTCACACACACATGCGCGTCCTCGCTGCTGCTGTTCCATGATGGCCGCAGTACCGTCCCCACCACGACTACTTTTCTCATGCCCACGCTGATGAGAACGGAGGCAACAGGTGAGGGCATCTGATGGTCCCCCTGCCGTCCTGTGACGCGCGCGCGCTGCCTAGAAGCTGCTCACTGGTGCTCTGCTGGCTGTGCACGACGTATGGAACGCCTGCACGCCTGCTTTCCACAGATGCAGCTGAGCATGCACATCATGGTGCTGTTGCTCACACTACGTGCATCCTCAACGCGCACGCCTTGGTGCCTGCAGGCTTGTCACGGTGCTCATGTACCTCAGTGACGTGGAGGCGGGCGGGGAGACAGGTGCGAGTCGGTGTTCGTGTGCTGGCTGCGGGTCCATGTGTGTGTGTGTAGCTTGCAAACGGGGCGGCAGGCCACATCATGCAAGGCAGCACGGGTCAGCAGTGAGGAAAGATTAGGCACCGGCCCAGGCCAGAGCATGCAGTCACCAAGCCACCAAGGCACCGACGGCCGTCCAAACACCGCAGCAGAAATGGAAAGACCTGTGTGTGGAGGGGCGGCCCCCCTCGGCTGCTGTGTGGTGTGCGTGCGCTCACGCCGCACACTCTGTGCGCCGCAAACAGTGAGTGCATAACAGGTGTGCCGTCGTCGCTCCCTTGCCCACAGTGTTCCCAAAGGTCCCGCTGCCTGCCAACCAGACCAGCGAAGCGGGCTACTCAGAGTGCGCCATGAAGGGGCTGGCCTACAAACCAAGGAAGGGAGACGGTGAGTGTGTGTGCGAAAGAGCGAGGGAGGGGGGCCGCTTGCATGCATGGGGAGCCACACATGCGCTAGCACGAACAGCACGCACTGGAAGCCCAGGTGGTCAGGTAAACAGGGGGCGCACGTGGGCGCAGGGCGGTGGCAGCGGCTGCAGCTGAAGCTGCGGGTCTACGTGACATCAGCCATCCAAGCAGCCTTGTGTCTAGCCGTGTGTGTCAGCCATCCAAGGGCAACCCAGACGTCTCATATTGCCACCATGCAGCAGCTTGACGGCATGTGCACACACGCTGCGATGCCTGGCCGCGTGCGCGTGTGCGCTGCTGCGTGGCTTCCAGCAGCTGTGTGGCTTTTCAGCATCTGTGTGGCATTCCAGCAGCAGCTTAATGGCACGCACGCTGCAATTCCTTGGTGCATGCGCGTTCCTGTGTGCACCACGCAGCCGTGGCCTTCTGGTCCATCAACTCCGATGGCAGGTTCGAGTCACGCAGCCTCCACGGCAGCTGTCCGGTGATCAAGGTGAGCGGGTCCCGCATCCCTGCAGCTGGGTGGCGGGTGCTTGCCAGCGCCTTTGGTGCATTGGGCCGCCTTGAAGACACCTCTGACAGCGTTCACAAGCCATGAAAGCACACCGCCGACGCCCCCTGCTGCGTGCAGGGCACCAAGTGGTCGGCCACCAAATGGGTGCACTTTGGTGAGTTGTTGCTTGCTCTGCCAGCAGCCTTGTACTCGCCATTTGGTGGTCTTGCGTTGCATCCCCGACCATTCGCACCGTGCGTGCCGTGGTGCTGCAGCGCCGTACGGGCTGGGAGGCGAGGCCACCAAGGAGGTGCACCGAGTCATCCACGTCCCGCCGCCCCCACCAGCGCCGCCTGGGTGCATAAACAAGCACAACCTGTGAGCGACAGGGCACCGACAGCTGGATCGCGATATGGTGCCCGCTCGACAGCCAGGGCGTGCCAAACTGTGGCTGTGCACACTCTGGTGCTGCGCAGGTGCTTGCACTGGGCCGAGTCAGGCGAATGCACCGACAACCCAGGATTTATGCTTGGCACCAAGACGTCGCCAGGCGCGTGCCTGCTTGCCTGCAACCGGTGCGACCTCGGACCCAATGGGCCGGCGTGAGAACCTGTGCTTGCTGATCATGCATGACTGCAAAGGCTGCCCTCCTGAGAAGCTGGTGACGCGCTGCCTTGCGGGGTGCTGTGGGGCGCCGCTGGGAACACCACCGAAAACGGTCTTCTCTACACGAACCAGGAAGCAGAGCTATCGATCGCAGCGGCAAAGGCACAAAGCACGCGCTAGACACAGCCTTGCAGCTCGCGAACAAGTGCACTTCGCGCAGTGCACCTCAGCGAGCCCCACACGAGCGCAGCGGCGCACCAAGCTCTGCAGAGCTCTACGTGGTGCTCTGTAGCAGCAGACCGCGACCTCGGACCGCTGCTTCATAGCTGCAATGGCGGCCCGCAGCAGCCGGACCGCTGGCCGTGCACCTTGCAGGAACTTGGGGAGGAGATCCGCAGCAGCAGCAGCGCTTCCATGGCTGCTGGTGGCGCTGGCTGCCACGATCATGGGCAGGCAGGCGTCAGCGCAGATGCTGTGGCCGGTTTCGGGGCACCTCTCTCCGCCGGCGGGCAACATCACGGTGCAGGTGGACGTCCTCATCGACTCTGTGGAGTCCATCGACGCTAACGCCAACCTATGGAACGGCTTCGTCTGTGAGTGTGTTGTGAGGAGGCCTGAGGGGCCCCTGCGTGGGCGGGACCTGCTGTTATTCCGACCCGTCGGCGTGCCAAGGGTGGGCGCCGCAACAGGCGCAGGACAGCGGCGAGAGGAGGACGGCAGCACAGCCACACGCACACGTCGTCTCCACTGGCGATTAGCATGCATTATCAATTGTGGGCTGGCGCGTGGCCAGGCAACCCTGCCGCGCGCGCACACCACGGCGTGGTTGCACGGCGTCCTAATCCCGTCGCGCGCACACCATGCATGCATGGCCTCGCGTCTGCGCAGGGTTCCACTTGCAGTGGCAGGACGACCGTGCCGTGGACGCCATCGCCCAGGCCACCAGCCAGTGGGCGGCCAATGCCGTGGGATCGAGTTTCAACAACGTGACGGGGTGTCAGCTGCCGTGCGATTACACCGGCCACCCATCGGCGGGGTGCTGCGACGGCGTCTACATGCCTCACTTGGAGATCCCCAACGTGGTGGGACTCAACCAGGTGCGAGCGCTTGGGAAGGTCGGAGGAGTGAGGGCTGGCGGGTGGAGGAGTGAGCTCTGGCGGGTGGTGCTTGCTTGGACGGGTGCCACGGTTTTGCAGCCGTCACAAACAGCATCACCAGGCAAAGCCTCACCTTGCAAAGCCCGCAAGCTCCTGCCCGTGTCGGCCAGGTCCTTATGTGGCACTGGCTTGTCCATCGTAAAGAGCCCCTCTCCCATGTGGCCAGTGATTCATGCCTTGTTCACCCGTGTGCTTGCAGGAGGCTGTGTACAAGTGGCGCGTGTGGCTCGAGCCCGACCCCAACAACGGCTCGGCGCTCAACATTGTGCACCGCACCGCGCTGGTCTCGGCCACGTTCCGCTCTCCTTACGACTTCCGCGCTTGTGCGTGCGGGTCGGGCTGTTCAGGCGGCAGGAGCATATGCAGAGCGTTGCAGACTATGGGCCTGGTGGCAGCAGTGTCAGTGTCCATGGGGCAGATTTTGGAACGGCGAAGTGCTGTTGGGGCGTGTGCTGTCGGCACCGGGGGGGCGCCTTGGCACTTGGTGCAGATGCAGAGTGTTGCAGATCATGGGCCTGGCAGCAGCAGAGCGGGCGAGCAGCGTGTGGGCGGGGCTGGTTCTGACCTTCTCTCTGCAGAGTGTATTCGAGTTTTGGGCTGCGGGCAGGGTGGGGCCATGCACGTTCGCAGAGCGCACAGCATGGCTCTGCCTGACTCGCGCGTGTTTCCGCCGCTGCCGCCCCCCTGTGCCCCATGCACAGGCCGTTTGAGCACGAGCACACACACTGCCTGACTCGCGCGTGTTTCCGCTGCTGCCGCCCCCTGTGTGTGCCCCACGCGCAGGGCCGTTCGAGCACCAGCACCTTCTGATTGAGATGCAGGTGCCGCCCAGCCAGGCCGACCGCGTGACCGTGGTGCTCAACAACGCCAAGCAGCTCACCGACACGCCACACACCAAGGGTGAGCGTGCATGGCTTTAGGGCTGAGGGCTTTAGGGCTTTGTCCGCACCATTTGGTTAGCCCACCCAGATATCGGGCTTTTTGGGCGCGGATGTAAGCCGTGCGGGATGCTGCGGGCCGCCCTGCTCTGCTGCCGCACTTTGAGCCTGATCCCTGACCCTGATCTAAACCCAAACCATGCAGGCGCCATCATGCCCGGCTGGCACGTGGTGACCATCACCAAGAGGGTTTACGACATGAGCAACTGCTACAACGGTGAGTTCAATTGAATTGAACTCCTGACCCTGTGCCCCTAGAGCCCACAATCATGCGCTGCAGGATTGTGTGTGTGCTAGCTGACGCACGCTTGCGTGCCATCAGCAGCAGCATGATTGCATGGCGTTCACAACAGGTGTCATGATGCTGCAGCCGCCACAAAAGATCGCTTCCTCACGCCAAGTGTGTTTGCATCCTCGCACG
>QAXK01003610.1:0-17372 GCA_004335735.1 Chlorella sp. KRBP | reverse complement strand
CTTACGTTCAGCGTAACCTTTGAAGGATACCTGCGGTTTACGGTATCATATAGTCTGGGTTATATTTGGTTTATATATTGAGAAGCGATACTGAATGTAGGGTGTACATTGAACAGCGAACAATGTAACAAGGCAAAGCAATTGTGCACTACAGCAACCAAACTCTCAAGAGTGACCAGTCAAGCTTAAACGCTCATCAGCCCCGTTCACTGTGCTAGAAGCGCTCGGCCACAACAGGACGTATCGCACAGGCGTCACCAGGCGGGGACAAGCGGGTGTAGCGGGGAACGTGCCTCGGGCGTGCCGAAAGCCACGTCACGGTCTGCAACCGTTGTGGAAGCCAGAATACTTACTAAATCAAGTCCCGACAAAAGTTTAAATGTTCTCAGCGACTGCATCGGCCGCACGAGGCTCTCAACACATGCGAAACACCTCAGAGGCACATTCGCAGCAAAGTTTGTAGCCCAGCACAGAACACAGCAACACCAGAACTATTGAACAGCCTTCCTCAACGAACTAAGGGGACATCGGAAGCACCCCTGAGTCATCAAAATGGGTCACCAAGGCAGCCAAAAGCTCCCTGCGTTCACTCCTCTACAGCTGGTCTCTCTGCCGCTTGCACTGCTAGTGTTCCTGTACAGCTCGTTGCTGCTGACCACAGCGACCTACATGACAGCCACAAGAACCAGCAGCCTCGATATGCAAGGCCACTTGGCAAGAAGCATGGGTTGGATGCACATGGTAGCTAGCAGCAGCAGCAGTTGGGCGCTAAGTGATACAGCTACAGCAGCAGCACCCACAGCAGCAGGAGTGGGGCAGGCGCCACCAATACCCCGTTACAGGAGGCTGCTGGCTGTCTCTGCAGCGACTGGAAACCCAGCCGATGGCCAGCACAGCAGCACAGACAGGTTTGTGAATGTCGTATTGCTGGATTGAAGGGGTGGCGCAGCTTTCGAAGTCAGAGTGAGGCGCCCTGTGACACCAAATTGTCCTGGGAGTACTGGCTCAGGAGCCGCTCCTAAGTGCAATGTGTCTTCTATGATAAGCTGAGCCAAAGAACTGGATATGGCAAGCTATGGCATGTGTAGCCTATTCTGAGAGACCTAGGCGCCACAGCCTGTGACAGCAATTGCTGCTGCTGATGCCAGGTGTCGCAGGCTCTGAGTGCTGAAGTACTGGGTATGGCGAGGGACTGGCTGTGTGTGTTGCTATGCCTGTGCCTGTGCATGTGTGCAGTCCCACACACCACAAACGGCGACACAGCAGGCGCCAGCCTGGCCTGCAGCCCAGGGAGAAGTTCCTGAGGCACGCCACACCATCTGCTGTGCTGCTGCCCTGAGCGCATGTATGCGTGACTTGGCGCAGCACCTGTGCCGGGAATGAACAGCTCTGGGAATGTGGTGTTGATGTGTGTGTGCCCTGGTGTACATGATGTGGACACAGCGTATGTGTTGTGGGTTCTTTCCAGGCTTGTTTCCACAGGCAGATCGGCCATACATCATCATACGGCACGCCAGAGCTTGAAATATCTGATGATGTATGGTGATGATGCTGATGCAGCATTTGCGATACTGCTTATGACTCAGCTGCTGCGTTGTAGATCAGCTAGCGCTGGTGCTGCCGGTGTGGGCAGGATGTGGATGTCAAGCTGGGCATTTCCTCAATCAATTGCCCAGATCTCCTGGTGTGTAGGTCGGATAGTGACCAGGATATTTAATGAGATATTATGCCTGAAATGTCGATTAGTGATGCTGGCAAGCCGTGTTGCCACTGCTGTCAAGTGAGACCCCACACAACATGAAAAACATGGTGACGTGACCCACGTGATGACTCAGCAGTGTGATCCGGGCAGGCAGCTAACCCCGCTACGGGTGCGAGCGCATTAACTGCACTGCAGTTTACCATCAGTCTCATACAATGGTCATGCAATCAACCTGTGCTTAACAACAGCGGCAACCACCAACCCATCGCAACTGCTACTGCTCTCTGAAAGCACAACGCACGCAGTATCCGATCCCGCAGCTTGAACAACTGTGTGTGTTGCCTCTCCCTGACCAACCGTGTGTGCTTCATCGCGCCCAAGTCCAGCAGGCCATTGTGGTAGGAAAAGCAGCAGCAGCACTGCTGTAGCACGGGTCCCTGCAGCACCTGTGCAGCACTGCTGTCACAAACCGGGAGGCTCGCACCATGGTTGGGGCACCGAATACGTTGACTAACACACAGACGGATGCAATTGGGTACCTGGGAGGCGGCATCTTGGCAATCTGCCTGATACCACAGGTGTGCACACCCTGTCCAGCTGCAGGTGGCTCCCTGGGTGTTCAGCAGCAGCTTTACCATTCTGGCAGCACCTGCCTGCACAATGATGCTTGACTGTAGAACACTTCTGACTGCGTGTCCTGGTTGTAGCTGCGTGACACAGTGTGCATGTACGCCCGTATCAGCCCACCAGCAGCAAATGTGATCCATTTTGTGGTGTGTGTTTGTATATGTCCCACCCTCCAGGTGGCCAAGGTGGTTGTGACACGCTCTGCCCGCGACATCTCCATCTCGTGGAGTGTGCTGTACAGCATCGGGCTCACGCTGTCACTGGCATACCTCATTCTCATGGTGAGCCTGCTGTTGGTTTTGTGGGTTGGTGTGTTGTGGCACAGGGGCACAGCTGCATAGAGTTGACAGCAGTCACTGCAACAGCTTGATTGTGGTGTGGAGCAGAAGGCTCGCGCTCTTGCTGCGTGGGACTGAGTGTGGTGTGCGACACAAGGCTCACGCTGTTGCTGCGTCATCTCGTGATCATCTTCTCCTTATGGTGGTGTGGAGCTTTTGCAGGTAGATTCCGTACTGCATGCAGGTGCAGTCTTGCGGCGCAGTTCAACAAGCTGGCATTTGCAGCTGCAGCAAGTCCCACCATTCGCTTGCGACAGACACATCACGGCCTGCTCACACACCCACACTTTGCCAGCGAACCCATGGCTTGCTGTGAAATGCTGACTGTGCTGTCTGCATGTGCATGCAGGGCGCCATAGCAGCCTGGATACCCATCATCTTTGAGATCGCGGGCTGCTTGATTGTCCTCTTCCTGAAGCTCTGGTACGAACACACAGCAGCAGGCCGGCGCTTCAGCGCAGCGAAGCAGCAGCAGCAGCAGCGGGAGCTCCCGCTGGATGACATTTCAGCATGGGACCAGCAGCAGCAGCAGCAGCAGCTGGAGGGGCAGGCTGCAGACAGGTCTGTGCGGGCACTGGGTGCCGCTGCAGCAGCAGCACTGGGCCACAGCGGGGACATCAGCTGGCGCGGCAGGGCTGTGCTGGGCCAGAACCAGGAGGCGCCATCTGGATTAGTCATCCCCATGGTGGACTGCTCGGTCCGTAACGGCAGCAGGCACGGCAGCCGCAACGGCAGCATGCATGGCGGCAACATGCATGGTGGCCTGCATGGCCGTGACACTCCCCATGGCAGCCAACAGGGCGTCAGCACAGCAGGCAAGCAGCAGCTGGCGGGCACCCAGCAGCAGCTGGCGGCAGGGGCAATCAAAGCAGGCCTCGGGGCTGCTGTACAAGACAGCGGCTGTGAAAGTGGTACAGCTTTGGAGGTACGGTGTACTGGGACAAGCGAAGGCAGTGCCAGTACAGCCAGCATACCTGCTGCCCCCTGTGAGGGTGTGCCCTGTGCAATGGCTGTGTCACAGCCTGTGCAGGCGGCGCCTGCGGCAGCAGAAGCTCTGCACCCCCAGCCAGCACAGCAGCAGCGGCCGTTGGAGCCTCTGTTTGCCTCAACCTGGACTCACCAGGCAGTGGAGCTCCTGCAGCCACACAAGGCTGCCAAATAAACGAGGATGCTGGCATGTGCGTAGCCACCCGCACCCTTCTGCTGTTGTGACGTCACCGCAACATCATGTGTTGGCAGGTGACTGGTATCTTGCATCGTATCTGTTCAGTGTTGCATCCTGGCCTGTGGGGCCAGATTTGTCATATCAGGATAAACCCAATTCTACAGGTTGATATATTGTCTCGGCGCTGGCAAGCTAGCTTGGTTTTGAGGCTGCCGCTTGCAGCAGCTTGAGCTTGCACACTGTGAAGCGTGTGATGTTGCCTTCTTGACTCGACCCTATGTGAACTCATTCGACAATGACCACAATGCAGTACTCATATCCCCCATTACACACAGAAGGAGGCTGTGTGACTCTTATCCTATCAATACCCTGCAAGTCAACCCATCAGCGCACTGTGTGTGACAGCAGTACAATGCACGGAGTGCAAGGCCAATACCTAGAGCCTGCCACAACCACGGCTATGGACCGCCAGTATGGCCAATTTCCCAGAGCCAGCCACTCGGCCTCAACACCGTGTTGGCTTATCTATCACAGTCATGTGTGATACTCCTGTTAGCCTGACTCTGCAGCCACATCATCTGCAGCCGCGTCCGCGAATCCTGACAGCTCCGCATCCTGAGATTGGATCTGCAGCCGCTTCAGTGCTGCTGCTGCATGCTCTGCCACATCTGTCAGGCTGAGGCTGGGGTCAAGACATGCTGTCGCGATGTCCTGCAATGGCAGCTGCTGCCACATGCCAGTGGCGTCCAGGAGCCTTGTGTTGCTGGGGACCTGCACACAAAATGGGACAATGACACAGCAGCAGCACTAGTCAGACACTTGTCAATCAATAATGTGTGAGGTGCTCAGCAACCTGGGTTTCTGCCCAGCAGTCTAACCGTTGGCATGGCTTGAAGTCTGTCCCGGAACGCCACACAGCGAGCCCCTGGCTGGTCTGTCACCCATCATTCTTCCTGTGCACACCCCAAACCGGTACCGTGTGCCCAGCGCGGCTCAGCCTGACAGGGACGGTCCAATGGCATTGTTTTGTGCCATCATGCAGCCAGCTAGCCACACTTCATAGGCACCGCTACCGGCCTGGGTACCATCCCACTTGCCTGCTGCTGGTGGTACTGCAGGGCCCTGCGGCTGCCCGAGATGAACACAGGCTGCAAGGACAGCTGGGTCAGCTGCTTCAACGACAGCAGGTAGTGCAGGCCTGCCTTTGTCACCCCCTCGGTCCCTTGCACCACCAGCTGCTGCAGTGCCGACAGCTGCCCAAGCTGTTTGAGGCATTTATTGTCAACGCCACTGGCTTCCAGCTCCTGCAGGCCCTTCAGCTGCTGCAATGGCGTCAGCAGCTCAGGCTGCTGCTTGACGTCAGGCAACGCCAGCTGCTCCAGGCTCGGACAGGACATCACAGCGAGGGTGACATCAGCTGCTGACACCCCTGTGCCTCGTCCCGTGACCTGCAATGTGCGTAGGGAGGTCAAAGGGCGGTCAGAGGGCAGCAGCAGGTTCCAGGTGCCAGCGGCAAGTGGGATGCCTGAAAGCTGCAGCCCGCGAAGTCTGGGGCTCGCCGTTAGTGCTGCGTATCCTGCAGCGGATGGGGTGGCCCGTATGTTCTGTCCCCTGAGGGTAAAGTGCTTCAGCTGCTGCAGTGATGTCACGTCCTGGAGGCTGTCCAGTGCTTCTGCTGGCACCTCCAGCCACCCAAAATCGAGGTGGAGGTGCTGAAGGGCTGTCAGCTGCTGCACCTGCTTCAGGACGTGGCAGTTTCCTGCAGTGATGTGCCCGGCTTGCTCCCCGTGCCCAAAGCCCTGGTGCTGCTTGCTGTTGAGTGTGAGGTCGAGGTGTGTGAGCTGCTACAGTTGCACCAGCCATCTGCCTGCGCAGCCGTCCCAGTAAGCTGGGGTGGGTCCTGCGTGATTCGCGGCCTCGACGTGCCAGCACAGGTTGCTGATTGTGAGGTGCTGCAGCTTGGGCAGCAACGGGAGCACAAAGAGGCCACGGTAGCCGTCCAACAGGCAGCAGTCCAGGAGCTGCAGCCGTTTGAGTGGCTGGCCGGCTGTCAGCACGGCCGCTGCCAGCAGTGTGCCTGTTGCAGCAGCAAGTGCAGGGGCAAGCCGCGCGGGGCGGGGCGGGAGGGGGCAGGTCATCACGACGGTGGCATCGTCCATGGGCGTGCAATTGTCGACCGTCTGCAGTATGCAAGCCTCAGGCTGAGTTGGGTGGATGATACATCTGGGTACTCAGTACTGCTGTGGCACAGTGCCACTGTGTTACAGTGTGCACTGTACATGATGCCAGATCACTGATGGCATCGAAAGCTGGTGTAGTTGACATCCATGACTTGGTATATTTCCAGACTCTGCTGAGTCAGCAGTAACTGTCGGCGACTGTGACAGAGTCTGCACATTTGGCACATTGTGTCCGACACAGGCTGGCTAAAAAAACCAAGTTTGCAGCAGGCACCGATTCGCAAACATCTGACCCTTCCTGTCAGTAACCTGGATGGTCCACACAGCTGTCTTGATTGAGCTGTACACTGGCGCCAGTCAGTGTCAAGCTGTCGAGCTGCAGCGTGTGGGGCAGCTGACGAAGGTGCACCCTGCATGAGAGCTCCAGGTCCTTTAATTGCTGGGCATGGTTCGCCAGGTACAGCAAGAAGTTGCCTAGATGCAGCTGCCTGAGACTCGCTGACACCCGCCTCAACTTCACTGATGCTGCCGTGTGCAGCTTTGGGTGGGCGCGTGCAACGCTGAAGAAGCTGCGGTAGTCGAGGCTTTCACAGGAGTAGCTGCTGCTGCAAGCATCGCCTGCACTGCACGCGCACTCGATGGTGTGCTGCAGCACTGCAAGGATGCAGGGGTCAGGGAGGTTCAAGAAACATATACTCTGACTTACGAGCTCCATGTCGTGCTGTGCCCGAGGCTGGCCTAGGTACACCCGCTTTCAACGACCAGCCTCGCCACGCTGCAACAGAGAATACACCACAGAATACCTGACGAAATTGACGCCTCACCACCCTGACATACAAACGAGGTGTCGCTGATGCCTGCCACAGGGTGCTCAACGGGTTCTGTGGCACCCACTTGACGAGCGGTTCGGAGGTCCGAGGAGTGACCGCGGTCGGCCGACAGTCGGTCACTGCTCGTCGCGCGCGACGCAGCAATGCGGGGCTGCGACGTGAACCATTGACGATAACGCCAAAATCAACGCACCGAGGTATGAAACAGCTGCACATCCAACGCCCAGGGTCTGCATGCTTGCCTTGCCAGCACACATACATATGCTGAGCCCAGCAGGCCTGAGCTGTTGCTGTTGAACGAGCTTGACAACCAGTGCTGCTATCGGTTCATCACTGCGCTGCCCAATCTTTCAGTGTTGCTTCTTTTGCTATCAGGCATATGACAAACTTTGAAAGCTGCTGTACACCTGTGGATGTGTCGCAGCAGCTGCTACCCTGCAAGTGACTTCACGTTCAACCCTACAGAGCACTGCGCCCCTGCAGCCATGTCTGCGCACATGACTCTGCAACTAGAAGCGTCACTGTGCTCTTCATCATGCCACGAAGATCCAACATGCCAGTGTGAGCTGTGCGCACTTCAGCGCGTTGCATGGACCCAGTAGTCAGCTGGTCAGCAGTGCTTCTGTCCACATCTTGGAGTGACCTGTCCCTTTGGAAAGCTGGCTAGTTCGTGGCCAAACTATCCAGCCCTGGTGACTGAATGCCACCTGACTGATGGTATTCAGTACCTACTGGCAGATGCCCAGAGCTGCCCAGTTAGTTGCTGGGTGGGTGGAACATGGACAGCTGCCGGAGTGATCTGCTGCTGCCAGACATGTGCAGAGTCCATATTGCCTCACAAAACGTTTGTATGTGTATACCAAACTCCACAGCGTCCTGCTGACAATGCACCACAGTCACAGCATCACACACACTAGCTGCTGCTGCTGCTGCTGATGGTCTTGGGTTGAGATGTTGCCCGCAGTCACCTATAAAAACACACTGTAATGCTACTGGTGTCTGACTGTACAGGACGTGCCATGTCACTGGCTATCTGTCCCTATCCCAGGTGCCTGTAGTTGAACAGAGGGGGGGGGGTGCACCTGACATTACCCGACCCGTGAAACGATGCTGAAATTTAAGGACGGTTGTCGACTGGCATAGCCTCTGAGAGACCTTCAAACATGCCACACACTGACAACCAGCATTTATCTCAGCAATATAGCGTTGTGCATGCCTGAATTGCGGCTGGGCTGCCCATTGCACAAACGATCACAGCTTGGATCAGGGTTGCCTGTTGAAAGGCACCAGTAGTGTAATGTCATGATGATGCTCTTCGTGCAAGTAAAAGCGGGTAAAACAACGCTTTGAAGAAGAAGCTCCGCTGAGTGTGACTGTGGTCCCGTAGTAGCAGTTGTCAACCGACACTGCTTGCCTGAATGTGATAGATCAATTTCGCTCTATCCGCGCGTGTGACAACGTGAGTTCTGTTGAGCTATTTGGATTGATTAACCATGTCTCCAATCTTGTCGTTGAGCTTGCATGGTTCCTAGACACCCAGCTGCAAGGTACAGGCAACACAGCTACACAGCAAGCAGCTCTTCGAGGAGACTACCTGCCATCAAGGCGTACCTGGCCTTCAAGAAATGGCTGGAGCTTCGGTTGATCAAAATTGCTGACTTGGCAGCCCAGCAAGCAGCAGCTGCTGCTGCAAGCAGCTGGATGAGGAAGCTGTGGCATCTGCAGGATGACAGCGGAGGCAGCATCGAGCTGCAGTCGCTTGTTGGCAGGTCAGCAGATAGACCAGGCAGGCCACGGCTCAGCGTACCAAGTCCCGCAGCAGCATATGCCGCAGATGGTTCAGGCTACAAGAACAAAAAGGGCGTCATGCACGCCAGGGCAGCAACGAAGGTATGCAGGGAAAGCAAGGCATCTGTGACACCAGCAGAACCGTCTTGTTGCACTCGAAACAACGAGAGGGTTGGTGTGGCTGTAAAGAACAGCAGAAGACTAGATTGGCTTGTCTAGGCATTGCCGCAGCCTGCCCACTGTGGAACAGTGATGTCTGCTCTGCAGTGCTGCAGCAGCGCCTGCGACATTGAAACATGCATCAAGGTCCTGCTGCTGACCTGCGGGTGCTTCTGCTTGTTGAGTATGTCTTGTGATGTGTGTTGCGTGCTGTGCTGCAGTTCCAGCAGCTGAGCATCTCCTACAAGTCTAGGGAAGAGCTGCAGCGCCAGGAGAATGTCGAGCTGCCTCAATGGGTCCTCCACCCCCACGAGTTCTTGTGAGTGCGCACACATCATGGATGTGATGTGATGATCAGAGTGAAAGTCATGAAGCAATGGCACTGTTACGGTTTGGCTGAGCAGTCCATCACAGCAGCATGTATATGGCAGACCCACCTGCTGCCTCAGCCTGGGATGCTGCCGCAGCGGCTGCGGTCCCCACTTCTGCATTCAGTGCTAGGTCGGATCTCTGCTGTCACAGAGCCTGCTCACTCCTCCTTTCACACCCTTGAGTACGCAGTGAGTGCATGGCCATGCCGCAACCCCTGTCGCTGCTGCTGCCACCCGTTTTCCTGCAGTGCCCAGTGCTGGTGGACCTTCATCTCCTGCACCGTCATGGTGGCCCTGTTTGTCGATCCCTTCAGCCTCGCATTTGCGCAGTACCCGGGCCTGTACCCGCCAGCAGCACCAGACACCATATTCACAGTGATATGCACGCTGCTGTACGCGTGCGACGTCCTGCTGAACTTCATAGTCGCGTACTATGAGGAGGGAGTGCTGGTGATAGACCTGAGAAGGATTGCAGGTGAACGGAAGTAAAAGAGGCGTCCCTGCACACGCAACTTCGGTTGCTGATGACTAATCTGACTGGCAACATCGCCATGCCCGGCCAGCGGATCCCACAGGACAGCTGACACATGTGGTGGAGGGGACTGCTCTGCCACATCTGTGTGTTGGTCTTAGTTGTGCAACATCAGGTGCTCGCCAGATAGATCTGACCAACAGCCCCTGTCATCCTTGCTTGCACCCTGTGACTGCCTGCCTTACAGCACACTACGCCAGCACACACCTTTGGGCCGACCTGGTGGGTACTCTTGGCAACCGATAACTGTCCTTGTCTTGGCTTGAATCAGAATTGTTCACAATGTAACGTCTCGATAGGTCAGCCTTTGGGGTTGTTGCCTGTGTACTTAGTTGAGTGACTTCATCATTCCCTGTCATCATCAACCATGCCTGTAGTCATCACTGCACACTGGCAGCGTGTTAAGAGTGCTGCAATCTCACGGAATCATGATGCGCCAGCAGTGCTCAGTCTGTTGTGTCTGTCGTTCAACACTCCATGTGGCTGCCACGCTTGAAAGTCGCCTGGCTGCTGCTGTCTTGAATTGGTGCTGTTGCTGCCCTCTTCAGGTAACCACCATCCCGTTTGACCTGATCATCCTGCAGCTGTCGGGCCTGCAACAGAGTGACAGTGTGACTGCATGGTGAGCAGGCTGCTGCCGCAGAGGCTGCTGGGTTCAACCTGCCAGCTGCGTCTGAATGCAGGGCTGTGGAAACACAGCAGCCATCACATACTACTTGCTGAAATCTTTAGCACAGCTGGAGCACGCACTGTACATTGCACTAGTGGTACCCCAACACCATGCTTGACGATCCTCTGCTCAGCTTGTGGTGGTTCGTCATGGTCAGCACAATCCTTACGATTACCAGTACAAACTGTACCTGGCTTCGACCCGTCGCACATTTGCTGTTGATTACAGGTGCATCAGCCTGCTGCGCCTGCTGCGCATGGGCCGCGTGTACCGCCTGTACAGCTGGGTGCAGCTGATGACGTACAACCAGACCTTCAGCCTGCTGGCGGTCACACTGGCCAGGAACTTTGCGGTGAGAGGCACAGGGCCACAGCTGCCTTCTCACAGGGCCTCACCCGCGTGTCCGCCCTGCAAACCCCCAACATGCCGCACAGGGAGTCGCCCTCATGTTCGATGCCTCGAACATCCAAACTCTGCATCATATGATCTGAATGATGCCAGTGATTGATGGTTGCGCAGGTGCTTTTTTGATTTGTGGCATCCAAGTTGAAAGCTGAGCGAGTACCCCCAAATGCTGGCAGTTTGTGAAGTCAACCTTGTAATGAGACCCTGTGCGGCATGCTGCAAGCTGCTACACAACGGCTCCCGCACAACTGGGACAAGACAGCCGTAGCGAGGCACCGTACCCCATGCTTAGTGTGTATGCCCTATTGTCTTACCATGTGAGTACACGCTGCTGACGCCGCCGCTGCTGCTGCTGCTGCTGCTGCTGCTGCTGCCGCTGCCGTTGTCCTTGCCGCTGTCCCTGCCGCTGCCGTTGCCGTTGCCGTTGCCGCTGCCGTTGCCGCTGCCGCTGCCGTTGCCGTTGCCGCAGCTCTGCTTCTACACAGTCCACGTGGGCGCCTGTGGGTTCTGGTACATCGCCAAGCAGAACGGCTTCAGCTCCGCGTCCTGGGTGGGCGCTAACATGACCTGGGTCGGGCAGGGCACTGCCGCTGACAAGTGAGTCAAGGCACACCTCGTTTGAGCTGCTGCTCACTGCGTGAATGTACAACGAACTTCGCCTGCCATAGCAGCTGGATTTGCTTGGGGTTTTGTGGTTTGATACAGCTGGGTGGTGCATTACTGAGTGGCGCATCACGCTGTGACCTTTGCCTCTCGGAAACCCGGAGCAACAACTATGTCCACAGCCCCGCAGCAGCTGGGACAGCCTGGCTGTTGCTGTACAAATGGCAAGCCACAGCAGCCCATCATTTTGGTGATCTCCCCAACACACAGTGTGCCAACACCACTGCTCATCTTTTGGACTGGTGCTCTTTGCTGTGCTGCCAGGTGGTGGTGGTCGATGTACTGGTCGATCATCACATTCTCTACTGTGGTGAGTTCCACAAAACTCCCGCAGTGCACTGGCACAAACCACGGCACCAACACGTCTGGCCCATGCATGCCACCGGCATTGTAGGGACAGCCATGTTTCTTGGGCAGCATTGGACGCAGCTGCTATGTCCTGCCAGTTCAGCAGTCCTGCTAGTTCAACCCCACTACAGGGGCATGTGCTGGGCTGCTGCTATCTTTATTTCATCTTTCAAATCAATACATTGATATATTGAAACAGAAGGTCAGACAATATTCAATCACCACTGCCATGCAGGGCTATGGTGACCTTCACGCCTACAATGTAACCGAGGCCATCTTTGTGGTGCTCTACATGTTTGTCAGCATCGGTGTGGCTGCCTACTTTGTGGGTACTAGCGTCCTGCTGGTGGTGGAGAATGAGAAGAAGACAGGCGCATACAGGTGCGAGCATGCATCAATGTGTGCATGGTCATAGTACGAGCTATGTATAAGAGCTGAGCGCAGTCTTGCTCACCACCCGCCTGCCGCGCATGTCACCAGGGTGGGTGTGAGTGGGCATGTACATACACAAGTGTGCAACTAAAGAACATGATTCACTGTCCAAGGTTGAAGTAAAGGGCACTGTCTTGGGTCAACAGCCCTGGCAGGTGGGCAAGGCGCTGCTGGGGCTGCCATAACGCGACCCAGGCCACTAAGACGTTGTTTAGCTATGCCCCCTGCCTTGCGCTCCCCTTCACCACCACCACCCTCCCACACCTGCACCTGCTGTACCATGCTGTGCTGTGCTGTGCTGGTTGCAGGGAGAGTCTGATGGTCCTGGACGAATACAGCAGTACGCATGAAATACCGCAGGTAAGTGCTGATGTGTTTCAAGTCCTTTGCTAGCGATGTCCCGGTAACTGATGTGTTCCCGTCACCATCACTCACACGAATTTTTGCACAGTGGGCTGCCTCCAACAACATCACACACAAGGTATCCCTGGGGTCTGCCAGAGTCTGCATCCGCTCACCACGTCATAGTGTCTGCATATCAGCACCAGTTGCATGGCCCGCATGGCCCCTCACCAATGTTTCGCTCCCCTTCTTCAAACAATTCGAAGTTCGACCCCACCACCCTCCAAACACCCCGACAGGCCCTCAAGGCGGACATGAAGGGCCACCTGCAGCTGCACTTCAGCAGTGCAGACCTGAGCGATGAGGCAGTACTGGCCGTGTACCCCACCACCATCCGGCAGCGCATCCTCAGGCACCTCTACAGCAGCAGCCTGGCCTCTTGCTGGCTCTTCACCTCCTGCCAGCAGCAGTTCCTGGACGCACTGCTGGCCTCGGCACAAGTAGAGCTCTACATGCCGCAGGTGAGTTTTTGTTGTACACGCCAGGTTAAGGTTTCTTGTATTAGGCAGGCAATGGTTGTTTGTTGGCGAAGTGTATCGGGGTATGTGGGTTGCTTGACTAAGGGCTTTGCGGGTGATGGACTATGCTTGTTCCAGCCCGGCCCTACATGTAATGACAGCGGCCTGAAAATTGCACACCCAACATCTGCACATTCCTTCACCTGTAGGTCGACATTGTCACAGCTGGCGACCAAGTCAACGAGCTGCACGTCATCGTCGCGGGTCAGGCAGCCGTGGAGCGCGTGTCGTCGGCTGATGTCATCGCCAGCGGGCTTCTCCTCGTCGTGGGAGGGGCAGACGATGGCGCTGGTGCTGGTGGTGGTGCTGGTGGTCGGCCTGTATTGCTGGGCGCTGGGGGCCCCGCTGGCGAGGCAGCTTTCTTTACAGAGATGCATTGCATGGAGGTGAGTGACTGGATTGCTGGCCATCTGTGTTATTCTTTCTTGTGATACATGAGCAATGTGCATCTGCGACATGAACAATGTCGCACTGCTAGCTTCATAACAGGCGTGATGATGCCTCTTGTTAGGCATGAAAAAATTTCAAGCCTTACAATCAGCAGCATCAGGCCCGCGGAGACGCTAGCCGCCAAAAGCTCGTGCTGCACATGGGTATATGTAGTTAGTGAAGCGGTTATAGTTGCAGGCGTGTACTGGTTCAGGGTGCTTGCCAGGCAAGGTGCGCGGTCACTGCAACATGTGTGCATGCTGCAGACAGGCTGCTATTATTGCTGTGCTGCATGTCCCGCTGCCGCACAGCTTTGCTGCAACCATTGTTGCTGGATCATACCTTGCTGCACTGCCTCCCCTCTGTACGCCCCGCAGTCCGTGCGCACGACTGGGCTATGCCGTGTGCTGACCATCAGCCGCAGCGCCTACAACGCAGTCGCCTCGGACTTCCCCACCAGCAGCAGTGTGGTGCTGGACAACCTGGTGGCACGGGCTGAGGAGGTGCGCTGCGTCAGGGGGGAACATGTACTGCAGTTGCGCTGTTTCTGCACGGTCTGTTCAACACCCCCAAGTTGGGGATGGGGAGCACTTGTCATACGAGCAGCGCAGTGTGTCACTGTCGCTGCAACATGCTGTGCGAACCATGTTGTCCGGGGTTCGGCAGGCATGTGCCCTGTGGTGCTGGACAACTTGATGGCATGGGCTGAGAAGGTGTGCTGTGCCTTTGGTTTGAGCAGTGGGTCCTGACTGTTGCTGCCTGCATGCTGTGTTGTTATTGCCTCGACCCTTGGGAGAGGCCTTGGAGCCGGTCAAAATCCCCCGGGGGGGGGGTAGGGCAGGCCATATATGGGGCAAAAAATTCCGTTCCCCTGCCGTTATGATGCAGATGATCCGGGCAGAGTTCAAGGGCCCGGCAGCTGCAAGGATCATGTGCGACCTTGACAGCCTGCATGCACCTGCAGACCTGTTGGGCCTCCATGGCGCAACAGGCTCTGATCCAAGGCAGCCGCAGCCATCACCTTTGCTACACAACACATCAGGCCCCGGCAGCAGCATGCAAAACAGCGTGCCTGGCAGCAGCAGAGCTGGGCACAGCACAAGTGACCACGGCAGCACGCACAGCACCGTACCGCCTGTCAGGCAGTACGGCAGCCGGCTGGCGGAGCTGCAGCAGTACCTCAGCAGCGGGCAGCAGCAGGTGGTGTCGAACCTGCTGCGGGTGCGGGCGCTGGTGAAGGCCAGCCGGGCTCGGTTGGACCAGCAGCGCACGCACGAGTTCCTGCATGCCTGCTCCTCCGGCAACCTTGGGCACATGCGTACAGTGAGTACCTGTGGTGTTGGTGGCGTCACTGGGTCATCTCCTGCTGAGCCGCGCGGCAACCTAGGTTCATTGAAACAGTTGCATGTGGCCATTGTACCAGGCGTTACCTCCATGGAGAGCTGGCCAGCTTTGAACACACGGCACACCAGCACACACACTGTGGTTCATTGTACTGGCTGAGGCATCCAAACAACCCACCACCACCACCACCATCTCCGGCTTGCTCCTTGGCTTGCTCCCGCGGATGTTGCAGCAGGACTGCAGTGTCGGCTGCTTGGACTGCGGCAGCTTCCTTCGCATACAAACTGTCACACACCATCTGCCCCCTCTGCCCCTTGGTTCCTTGCTTGTGCAGATGCTGCAGCAGGGCTGCAGCGTGGGCTGCTGCGACTACGACGGCCGCAGCGGCCTGGTGCTGGCGTCCAGCAAGGGCCACAGCCTGGCGGTGAAGCTGCTGCTGCTGTCTGGCGCTGACGTGCACGCACAGGACAGGCTGGGAAACAACGCGCTGCTGGAGGCGGTCAAGGCGGGGCACGACGAGGTCATAGAGTGAGTCACATGGTGGGGAACAGGGGACGTGACGGGGTCATGGGGTGATTCACGTGACGAGTGTGAACGCACAGGACAGGCTGGGCAACAGTGCGCTGCTGGAGGCTGTCAAGGCGGGGCATGAAAAGGTCATAGAGTGAGTCATCACGCAGCTGCAGGAGCAGGAAGTCCTTAGGGTCTTCTGTAGTTACAGTCACGTGACTCACTCTATGCTGCTACTGCTGCTGCTGCTGCTACCCTGTGCTTCTCTGCTGATACAGCCTGCTGCAGGTTGCCGGCGCGAAGCTGCCGATGCGTGGCGCACAAGCCGCGGCCCTGCTGTGCTCTGCAGTGTCGGTGGGAGACCTGGCCCTCCTGCGCCGCCTGCTGCATGCGGGCGCTCACCCCAACACGGGGGACTACGACGGGCGCACGGCGCTGCACATTGCAGCCGCGGACTGCAACCTGCCTGTGGTGCGTGGGCTGCAGAGGCATGTGTGTTTTCCATTGGCACAGCATGCAGCATGTGGTTGCTGGCTCTGAACCCCCACATGGGTCACAAACATGCTTGCCAGACAGGTGATACTGGCCTGCTTTGTTGACTTCTTGCAGCTGCCTTGCTCTTGTGTGTGGTCTGTTGTGTTCATCGTGTGTGATTAGTATTCAAAACTGCTGGGGGAAGTGGGCTTGGCTGACCCTGGCTTTCCAGACAGGTTGCAGCTGCTGTATTGGCCATTTGATTTTCTGCTGGCTGCTATAGCTCAGCTACCGGGAAGGGGTCAAGACTCGTTGAGTTGACTTTCTGCTTGCTCTGCTGGTTTCACGACCCCTGCGTCTGCAGGTGAAGCTGCTGGTGGAAGTGGGTTCAGCAGACCCGTGCTTGCAGGACAGGTGGCAGCAGACAGCTCTGGAGGAGGCGGGCAGGGCGGGGGCAGCACCCGTGGTTGCTTATCTGGCTAGTAAAGTCCCAGGTACCGCATGAACAAACCAGCTTGCAAGCTTCTAGCAGAGTGATTTCTTTGCAGGCTGGTAGCCTGCACCTGTGGTGGTTTGAGCAGTTTATGTGCAGGGGACCGTGCCTCTCTTGTGGCTCTGTCCCCACCCACATGCTCACCCTCCTGTGTGTGTCACTCGCCCTGCCCTGCCATGCTGCAGCTGCTGAAGCCGCTCGGTCCCGCCTGCGAGCCCAGCACTCCCAGGTGTCTGCGCTGCTGGACTCAGCCCGGCAGGGCGAGTGTGGGGCTGTGAGGCAGCAGCTGGAACGGGGCTGCCCTGTTGATGCGGCAGATGCAGAGGGGCGGACTGCCCTGATGGTGGCAGCTGCACATGGACACCTGGTGAGCGGTTTTGGGAGCAAAGACGGGTGTAGCTCAGTTGCACGGAAACCCTGCAGTGAGGCTGCTGATGCAGCAGACATGTGTACTCTGAAGGGCGGACGGCCCTGTGGGTGGCAGCGGCACATGGGCGCCTGGTGAGCCGTTTCGCGGGCGAATCCGATTTTAGCCCGTCACAGCACTGGTGTGCGTGGCCTGTTACTTTTCACAACTGCCAAATACACCGTGTGGCAGACACCATGCATCCTGTCGTTCTATCGACCTCAAGGGTCGATCTGCTTGTTTGGAATGCCCTGCAGGATGCGGTCTCACAGCTGCTGGCATCAGGCGCCAACCCCAACGCATGCGACAGCCTCGCTGGCTGTCCTCTCCTCGCAGCAGTGAGGAGATGCCACCTGGGTGTCGTCTCCCACCTAGTAGCAGCAGGCGCGAAGCTGCAGCTCCCCGCAGCGGACGTTGCGAGCGCCCTCTGCAACGCAGTGGCGTGTGGGGATGAGGCCCTGTTGCGGTGCTTTATGGCAGCGGGGGTGGATGCGTCTGCTGTCGACCACTGCGGGCAGACACCCCTGCATGTGGCTGCTGCACATGACAAGCTCGAGATGGTGAGTCCATGTGTCCATGTGTCCAT
>QAXK01003607.1:0-14324 GCA_004335735.1 Chlorella sp. KRBP | reverse complement strand
GCGTGGCGGCCACGCTGCAGTTCTGGCCACGTCAACAAGCTGTGGAGGACTGCAGCGTCGTGGTGCGTGGCTGTGGGCGTGTTGCTCAGTGTTTGAGCAGCCGCTGCTGGTGATGGCCAGGCAGATGAGCACGTGCAGCAGAACAGCGATTGACAGCATGTCCTGGACAGGAGGGCAGCTGTGTGGTAGCCTGCACGCTATGGGCAAGACTGTGATGCACGGTGCGCTGCCTGATTGCACGGGCAGGCAGCGGCGCAGACTGCGTGGCGTGAATCAAGGTCCACCCGTGCGCCGCCATCCTTTCTTCATACATGATTAGTGTCTCGTCTCCGCTGCCAGAGACGTGGCCGCCTGTTGTCCTGCCTACGCGTCCTGAATACTGTATTCAACGTGAAGCTGCAAGTGCAAGCCTGGCGTGCTCGCTCATCAGCATTCTGGTACCAACTGCTGCCTGGCCTCACAACCCCTGCCATTGCTCTCCGGACAGGATTTGCAACGCGGAAAATCCATACACGCATAGAGCTCCCACGCGCCCCTCACACGCAGTCGCGCACAAAGCAGAGAGGCTTACGCGCCCAGCTCCACCACGGAAAAGTTGGCCTTTCCGCTCCAGCTTTCCCCGGGCTTGAGCACCACGGCTTCCCCAATCTTAGCCTGCTCCACGCACACAAAGTGCTCGTAGCTGTCCTTGAGCGTCAGGTGGGGGTTCCAAACCACGGCGTCGGTCCAGCCCGTCGAGTCAATAGCCACCGCCGCGCCCGTGCCAACGTCCTGCAGGCAGGAAGCAAGCACACGTCGCGCAGTCCATGTCATCGTCATCATCATCATTGCAAGGCAGTCACGGCACGTGTCATGATGCTTCAGCCGGCACAAAAGAACGCGCAGTGTGTGAGGCCCGATTTGGATCCGGTGGAGCATGCTGCGTAGCGTCGTGTCACACAGGACAGGAGCTGTGCCGCACTCACTCCCACGCTGAGTCTGTCGTGTGCATTTAGCTGGCCACGCCGACGCTGCTTTCCCGCTGCCCTCTACATGGCCCATGCGGCACTTGCTCGCCCGCTTGTTACTCCCACCAGTGCTCACCAGGTGCACTGAGGCACTGAGGCACGGACTCCTTATCGGCCCCTTTATACCCCGTGCACACGCAAAACGCAAGCGGCCATCATGCCACGCCGCCATCACTGCTCACCAGCTCGACGTGCTCTGGCGCGTTGAGGTACACGCAGTCCACCAGCGCCGTGCCAAACGTGACGAGCTCGCGCGACTCCACCTTGGTCTCTGGGTTCTTGGGGTCGACGCTCTTGTCAAGGCACGTCAGGCCTGCACAGGGTACGGAGGTGTGATACACAGGATACACACGGGAGGTGAAACGATACGTATGTACATTTACATGGTGCCTCACGCACACGGTGCCTGTAGTCAGAGGTCACCAGACAGAGCAAAGCAAAGCCTCACGTGCACGGACCTCCAACCAGACGCAAGTCAAGCCTCACTGCATTTGATAGTGCCCCTGCCACAACCGCCTTTCTGCCCAACCTCATCATGAAGCTCATCATGAACTGGACTCACCCTTGAGGCCCTTGACCTTGGCCTGGCCCACGTGCTGAACCTCAATGTACGTGTGCAGCGCCGCGGTAAAGTCGAATGGCTTGTCGTCCGTGTTGATCACGCGGAACTCGGTGCGCAGCTCCTCGCCGTGGAGGACCACCTGTGATGCAGCAGCAGCAACGCAAGTGAATCACACACGCTCATCAAAGCACCACCGTCATGTGGTGATGGTGCGCAGCTCCTCGCCGCGTAGGATCACCTACACGCAACCGAGTGCGACGAAAGCATCACACCGATGAGCACCACGGCCATCAAGGCGTGCCGGTTGTGGCCATTCCCGCCGCCCTGGCAGCACCACCGCCACAGTAGTGCAACAGGGCACGACACCACTGCCAAGTGCACCACAGCGCTCTTGCTCACCGTGTAGACGGCCTTGAACTTGTACGGCCACATCTTGGAGGTGTAGTCGTTCTCTGTGAGCACAAGCTCCACCTGCAACAAAGAGGGGCCAAGCCATTCCTTCCATTTCTGCTGTGGTGTGTGGACAGCCGTTGGCGCCTTGGTGGCTTGGTGACTGCATGCTCTGGCCTGGGCTGATGTCGAATCTTTCCTCGCTGCTGACCCGTGCTGCCTTGGTTGATGCGGCCTGACGCCCCGTTTGCAAGTACACACACACGTGTGCTCGCTGCTATGCGCCCTCGCCCTCGACCTCCTGCTGCTCCCACACACACGCGCAGCGTGCGACCTTCCCATTACTAGGGCTGCGCTGCGTCGACCCGCACTCCACCTGCGTGCTGACGCGCTCCAGGGCCATGTCGACTGACGTGCCAAGCCGCACCCATCGCTGCCTCTGGCGCTGCTGGCTGCGGGAGTGGCAGCGGAAGCACCGCACGTCAGGCTGCGACGCCTGATCACTCACGGTGGGGTCAGGCAGGTCCGGGTTGGGGTTGGCGCTGGTGGTGGCAATGTCCCAGTCCAGGTTGCGGGCAAAGCCGTGCTGCTGGATCTTGCCTGGGCCAAACTGCGCACGCACGTAAGAGAGGCTTGAAGGGAGGGTGGCATGGCCGTGCCTCACCACCCCGAGCTGTGTCAAAGCTGCCCAACCAGCACCATTGCCAACCAGACAAGGCCCCAGAGGCATGCCCTCATCATCCCATCCCAGGGGCCCTCTAGCCGATGGCTACGGGCCTGTCACTCGAGCGCCTACTGTAGCCGTGCCGTGACGGCACACACCTGGGGGAAGCACAGAGGGATGCCTCCGCTGATGGGCTTGCTCTTGTCGAACACGGCGTCTGGGCGCACGTACAGGACCTCGTCCTGGCTCGCCTGCACGTGCACACGCGACCCGAACGTCCGCACACACTTGTTCGCACGCACGCCCGCTTCATGCCACGCCCTCAGCCAAGGCGTAGCGCACACAGAGAGACAAATGCGCCCTGCGCTGCTGCCGCACCTGCTTCCAGCTGGTGACATTGGCGCCGTGGAGGTAGACCTCAGCGGACGTGCCCGAGCCGTGTTGCAGCACCACCTTGGTGCTGCCGGCCGTGCCGCTCACCACCTTGACGGAGCCCGGGATGCCTGCAAGCGTTGAGAGCGGCCACGAAGGCTTGTTGCGGGCCTGTTCTCCGCACCTGATCCTGATGGTGAGATGCCCCTGGTTCTCACCGAACTTCTTCTCGAGCTGCTCGACCGATGGCGCGGCCGTGCTGGTGGCCATGGCGCGGGGGACCAGCGCCACGCGCCTGCTGGCTGCGGCGCGGCCAGACACAGCCGGAGACCTGCGCCACACGACCACACCCTCGAGATTGCCAGTGGGAGCCGCTGGCGCCAGGACTGCGCATCGAGCTGCGGCGTGGTGCTAGGATGTGCGGGAGCCCATCGCAAATCCCTGTTGCCGAGCAGACCGTCGCCAAGGCTGCGTGTGTGCGCCTGGACCTGCTCCACTCCGTCCGCGCACCTCATCCTGGAGGCCAGCATTCTTGCTGAGTGCTTGGTTTAGAGAATGGTGTGCTAATGACGGCGGTGCTGGAGTCTGTGGGGGGCTGCGTGCGCCGCCGCACACATGGGGCGGAGCCGCATGGACGCTGGGGACTCCGCCAGCAGCTTTTGCGCGCCGGACGCATTGCAAAGAGCCTCCTGCGTCTTGTTTGGTGCTCTCCTTGGCGGAGGAGGACAGGATCATCATGACGGCGCTCGCGATGGCAGCGATCGCTGCGGCGCTCCTGTGCGGCGCCAGCGCTCAGATGGACAGCGAGTCGTGGCTGCGCCTGCGCAACGGCTCGCTCTCCATCCAGCCGGGCGCCGACAACAACGACTCGCAGGCTGACCTGGAAGCCGTGCAGTCTGTGCTCCTGAGCCTGGCGCGCGAGGGTCAGGGACGCAGGGAGCGGGCAGACTACGCACAGGTGTGCAGGGAGCTTGCAGCTGGGGGGGTACAGCAAGAAGGGGAAGGAGGAGGGAGGGAGGGGCGCAGGCAGCAGGCGGCGACGCGAATCGTGTGCGGCCGGCGCACCGTTCAGTTCCCCCGGCCACAAGCACAGGCACCTGCACCCGTGCACGCATACCATGCAGGCGTACGTTGAGCCCACAACCCTTGAGCCGACGGGCGGCGTCAACCCGCTCGAGAGCAACAGCACCGTGGAGGCGAACAACACGCTCATCCTCGTCGCCAACAACGCCACGGCGTACACCTCCCTCGAGATGGGTGGCCTTGCCTTGGTGCGCCAGGGCGCAGAACTGCATGCTGCGGCGTGGTGGGCTTGCCCCAGCAGTGGCTAGTTCGAGTTCTCCGGTCCCTCACTCCTCGTCACGTTGTACTGGAAACAGCCGGTCTGGTGGAACAATCACGCAAACACATGTCGTACGCTGCTGTACCCCATCATGATGGTGCCTGCCTGACGCTCACACACGCGTGCTCTGCTGCGCAGCTGGTGCTGAACGAGAACAACACGCTGCTGGTGAGCAACGGCACGCTGGACCTGGGCCGCAGCACCCTGCGCGCCGTCAAGGACAACTGGCTGCTCGTCCAGGGGGGCAGCGCCATGGTGCTCGACACGTCCCGCCTCAACCTCACCGACTGGTTCACATGGTGAGGTCGCGTCAGCGGTGGACGCTTTCCTGACTAGTCATGTGTTTATAAATATCGGGGACAGATGCAGCGCACGCCCCAAGGCGACCCCAAGGCCAAGGGGACGGCGGGGGAGTTGGGGGCAGCCCAGGGTTGTGTGCGTGATGATGATCATCTATGCGCATCTGCTTGCCACTGGCAGAGATGGCCGCACCAGATGTAAAGCTCGACACGCACACAGACTCAGGCGGTCATGGGTGGAGCAACAAGCGTGCACCCGCAGTGCAAGGCCAGGCAACCATGCGGTGTGTCTCGTGCTTGACCCATGCGCATGCAGGCTGGTGGAAGACAGCGTCCTCAATGTGTCGCGCTCCGTGCTCACCACCCGCAACTTCATCACGGCCTGGAACCGCTCCCATGTCACGCTCACCGATGTCACGTTCCGCGACCTCGCCCCCAGTAAGTCTTGTCACGCCGCCTGCTTGCCTAGCCACGCCCTGCCCCACATTGCTGCAGCTTATGAAGACATGGATCTTAGTCCGGCTTGTGACCCTAGCCCTAGCCTGCACTTCGTCCTCCTTGTACCTTGGCGCCTCCACACACAGCGCGCCTGGGGCGCTCGGGCCCCGCGCTGTACGAGGGCCGGCTTCGTCCCGTCACCTACATCGCCAACTCGGCAGTCGATGTGAGCGGCGTGCGCTGGGACGTGGAGGCGGCGCCGCTGGTGCATGTCTTCAACACCAGCCTGGCACTGCGCAATAGTTCCTGGACGCTGCTGCGCGGGTCGCAGATGAGCGTGCGCGACTCGGCGCTGAGCCTCGACAACAGCCAGGTAGGGTGGTGTTCGCTTTGGCTGGCGGCCGAACGGCCCTCGCGCGGGTTGCGGGACCCGCGCAGTGCGCACCCGCAGCGGCGCACCCATCCCACAGCCACACCCGCGCCCACGCCCACGCGCGCAGGTTCGGCTGAACAACGCGTCGCTGGTGCTGGGCGGGCTGGCGCCCACGCTTAACGTGACGCGCGTGGTCGTGCGGCGTGGCGACCCGGCGGGTGCGGCGCAGGCGCTGGTAGGCCAGCCGCTGGGCAGCGTGCCGGTGGAGCTGTCGCAGGTGGACGCGGACATCTACCTGCAGGCGCTTGGGGGAGGTGGCGGCGATGGTGGCGGCGATGGTGGCGCCGGCGGCATGTGCCACGACGGCATGTGCGGCGGCGGAGGCCTGTGAGCGGCATCGGACCAGACTGTTGGCGGTCGACGATCGAGACGGCCACAGTTGTGGCAGCAGCGGCGGTCACTTTGGGTGGCGGAGGGTTGTGATGCTGATTGTGGCAAGTTGCCTGCTTGGCCCACAGCATCTCCTTGCAGCAGCGTGCGAGTTGATGTGCAAAAGGCTGCCGACGCACCAAACCACGCACCAAACCATTCAGCACCTCACGCAAGCGGGCGAGAAGCAGGGCCTGCGCCTTGCCCTTTGCCCGCCTTGCGCTGCTTCTTGTTCTGCTGCGCCCACCTGCCCTCCACCTCGGGCAGGCCTTGGATGCGCGCGCGGATGGCCGGGTCAAACGACGCCTGCCAGTCACGCAGGCACGCAAGGCACGCAAGTGCACATTCGCGCGCTCCTCAGCGCTGGCACTGTGTGTAGCTTGCAAACGTGGCTTCAGGCCGCATCAACCAAGGCAGCACTGCACCCCAGCCACGCTGGGCACACCTTGCTCAGCGTGTAACTGCGTTGGTGGTCACCTGCACCCAGCCAACGCGCCCGCCCGCGCCTAACAGACGCAAGCAGCACCACCACCTTGCGAGCAGCCATGGCTGCAGCGCTCACCTGGTGCTGGGTCCACAGGCGCATGGGCGCCAGCAGCGTGTCGAGTGCGCCCGCCGGCGCCCAGCTGCCCTCGAGCGTCGCCAGCGCACGGCAGGCCGCCTCAAACGTCATCATGTGGCCGTCCTGTGAAGGATCACCAACAACGCGCCGCCACCACGTCATGAGCACGATATGATGCACCATGCGGCCACGCACGTCCTACTGGCGGCCACCACCGCCGCCGCCACCACTGCTGCCACCGCCACGCAGACCGGCAGCAGGACAGCAACTTGGCGCGCAAGACTCACAGGTGATGGCAGACCTGCGCACACCCCAGGCTGTCACCGTATACCGAACGCTTACAGACAGCGCACTCACCACGGTCTCCTTGCGCAACAGGCACGCCTTGGCATCCACCACCTTGAACGCTTGGCCCAGCCCAGGCCCTGAACCTGAACCTGCACCCTCACTCGCACCATTACTCCCTGCCCCATTGTCCCCCTGTGCTGCTAGCCCTGCACCTCCTTGCTGTGCTAGGGCTTCAGCTCGCCCAGCTCCAAGCTGTTGATCATGACCAGCGGCGCTGACGCTGGCAAACCCGCCCTCCCGCTGCTGCTGCTCCTGCTTTCCTTGCTGCTGCCCCTCCTCCTGCTGCTGCTGCCCTTGCTGCTGCTCCTGTCGGTGTGTTGCAGCTGAGAGATGCACTGATGCTTCCAAGGACATTGCAGTCGCCGGTGCTGAAGGCGCCGTGGAGGAGGGTCCAGCGGTGCCAGAGGGTGCGAAAGCGCCGTCGGCCGTGGCACTGGCCGTAGGACTGACTGGCAAGATGACGAGCTGGGCGGTGCCGTGAGGTGGCAGCCAGATGTCCTTCACCGCCTGCGTGTGTGCGTGTGGTGAGCTACACAGGTATATTGGGTCTGGCAGAACCAATATCAATATCAGATTTCGCATGCAGCATGGAACGGTGGCAGCACGCATGCAGCGATACACTCTCCTGGGGACATGAGAGAGTATCATACCTATCAGACATAATCGCCAAGCGCCTATTGACACGGCAGACGCATGGGACAGGTGCGCGTCAGACCCTGACAAGCACCGTAGCGCTTGGTGTCCTTCCGATTCTGAGTCAGCCGCTGCAGGTGCAGCAGCAGGCACCCATCCACCTACGTTGAACATTTCCCTGGCCTGCTTCCAGGTGCCGTCCACCACCAGCAAGACGTACGCCGGCGTTGCAGGCCCGCCCTGCTGCTGCTGCTGCACCTGCTGCCCGCACGCCACTGCTCGCTGCATGTGCTGCAAGTGGCTGGCGGACGCGGCCACCTCATCCACGCACGTGGCTCCTGAAACCACGAGCTAGGGCACTCAGGCAGGCACTCAGGTTCTGCCAGCAAGAAGCAAGCAGCACCAGCAAGCAGCAGCAAGCACGGGCAAGGACAGCGCACCCCAGCCTCTGCATCGTAGCCACAGCGCACCAGGTCAGCTGACGAGTGCCGCTATTGGTGGTGCTGCCGTTGGCTACATGCTTGGCTACATGCTTGGGGCCAACCTTACCTGGACCCGGAAAAAGGATATAAACTGGAGGGTCACCCGGTGGAGGTGGTGCTGCCCCGACTGGTGGAGTAGCGGCTGCACCCGCCGCCGCCGCCGCCTCCGCCGCCGCACCCGCTGGCCTGGCGGAGGGCGCGCACGTGCGGATGAGGATGCCGCGAACTGGCTCCGGCACGTCTTGGAGCTGCATGTGTGTGGCACGCAGGCCGTGCACGTTGCCAAGGTGAGCGTTCGCCCGGCACCTCCACGCATTGCCATCGGCAGGCGCTGTTGCTGGCGTTGGCAGCACGTCTGGACCTGCAGCTGCGCACTCACGTTGAGCCTGCGCCCGACCTGGATGGTGCAGGGCGCCAGGCAGCGCGGGAGCAGCGGAACCGAAGCAAACGCCTTCTTGACCTCGAGCGGGTGCTGAAGCACCACCATCCAGCCGTGCACGGGCATTGGCTGGGCCGGGAGCGCCGAGCAGATGCACACGCGTGGCGGACGGCTGCGCAGATGGGCGCACCAGGAGCGCTGATGAGCAAGAGGCCCACGCTGAGAGCACTGTATTCATGCATTGCCGCACTGTATGCTCCTGCTCGAGCCGAGGCGCACCAGCAGCTCGGGCAGGTGGGGCGCTTGGCTCGCGAGTTGGGCTCCGGGTCTTCAAGCATCGGCTGCAGCTCCATCTCCTGCGCGTGCTCGTCCATCGAAGGCGCGCACGCTGCTGCGGTGGCCGACTGAAGTGGTCTCCGGGCAGCGCGGCGCACAGGATGAGATGGTGCAGAGCGCTGCAGTGGGGCTGTTCTGCTGCTGCAGCTGTTGCGCATCTGCAAGAGCTCTGAAATGGGGTGCGCTGGCCCTGCGGCGCGCCAGGTGCACGGAGGTCCAAAGTTCCACGTCAGGTGCACGACAGGCACGAAACAAGTGTGGCAACAGTGCAGAGTGCGGGCAAGGTGAGAGAAGCTAAAGCAGGTCCTCCAGAGCCGCACAGGAGAGGGGAGGGCGATCACCGGGAGGCCTTGCGCACGTTGGCCCACAGCGCGACGTACGCCATGATGATGAGCGCGCTGCACGGGGTGGGCACAATGGGCACAGGCAAGCACACATTGGCCACCGTTCATACTGCACTCCCTCCTGCGTTCGCTGGCTGCCTGATTGGTACCGTTCGCTGCATGGGCGTGGCGTGCCATGTACTGCCATCTCGTACTGCCTTGCCGCAGGCGCGTACATGTAACAAAGCACTCACCAGGAGAGGGCAACTTGGCCACCGTTCGGGCTGCCCTCCCTTGCCGCAGGCGCATACATATGATGACAAAGCACTCACCAGGAGAGGGCAACATGGCCACCGTTCAGGCTGCACTCCCTTGCCGCAGGCACATGCATGTGACAAAGCACTCACCAGGAGAGGGCAAAGAGCACGAGGATGTTCTCGGCAATGGTCCCACGCGACGCAAAGCCCGCCACCTGCGCACCGCACTCAAACAAGTCCCCAACTCACAAGCAACTAATCAGTCTCAGCTGTGCTTGAGTCATCTGTGAGCGAGCACCACGCCTCACTGACACACACGAGTGCTGAGTGCTGCGAGACATCTGAATATCGCCCGGTAGTGGGCTCCGGCCCCGCCGAGGCGCCCAAACAGATGCAAACATCGACACACACACACACACATCGCACCTCAAGCACTTGCTGGCCGGAGCGCGTGCCGTTGGCGCTGCACCCAGACTCGGTGGGCTCACAGTAGATGGTCAGGTGCTCAAACTGCGTGCACAAAAGTTTGCATACAGTAAATGGTCAGGTGCTCAAACTGCGTGCACACAGCTTGCATGTCCCACACAAGTGCCGACTCTCAGCTGCACAGCGGCTGGCAAGACTGCCCAGCCTCTCCTGCATCCGCCTGCTGGTCAGCTCGTGCCCCGCCACCTTCCGTCCTCTCCTTGGCCTGCCCACCACACTCCCCGGCCCGCTTCTCCCAACCACCCCTCTCCCTACTCGCCTCGTTCTTGCTTAGGGCCATGAACCCGTACTGGATGGGGGAGATGTACGTGATCCACCTGACAGGTAGGCACGTGGAACACATAAAAAACGATGGCTAAAACTTGGCTAGGAGCAAGTCCCGTGTGTGCCCCCCAAAGGCACACCAGCACGTACTTGAACCACCAGCCGAGCGTGTCGCTGTTGACGAAGAAGCCGCTGAACACGATGAGCGGCCTGCGGGGCAGCAAGGGCGGGCGCATGAATAAACACGTGAGTGAGCGAGTGCAGGGGCCTTGCCCACACCCTGCAGACCTGCGTGTCCACGTCTGGGCCCTTGCGCCTGACGTGAGCCAACGCAAGTCACAAACAGAAACCCCTCACTCTAAAACCTGCCTTCTCCCACCCGCTCGCCGGCTCACATGAGGAATGCTGGCATCACCGACAGCGCCAGCTCGATGGAGGAGAAGAGGCACGACACAAAGAGGCCCAGACCGGTGCCGCACAGGTCCATGAGGACCAAAACCGAGTAGTAAATGCCAAAGTTGGCGCCGTCCTTGTCAAATCCAATCATATAGAAGGTGATGAGCCTGCGCAGTGTGGGCATGAGGCACAGCGCATGCATGAGGAGGTTAGGGTCGAGGTGAGGGCTTAGGGTGGCCCCAGCATGGGCGATGCGGGCGGTCCAGCGCTGCTCATGCCATTTGCGTGACAAAGCAGCTGCCTTCCCTTCAACTCACGCTGAAAAGACGGGCAGGATGATGATGGTTGGCAGCTCCACCAGCAAACGGCTCCAGAAGTAGACAGGCACGCCGTACATGTGGGAAGAGTACTCTGTGGGTGGGTGGGTGGATGAGCGAGCGGCCAAGCAAGCAAGCAAGCAAGCGTGTGAGGGTTGTATTCGGCAACTTGTTCCTGACGGTGCATTACGGGCGTGTCGGATGCCGTGCAGCTGAATGAAGAGAGCATGTGTGACGCACTAACAAGCCCTGGCAGCCAGGAGGCAGCCAGGCAGGCAAGGACTGCCGTTTACGCCCTGCATGTGTTGGCGTCTCCCTCACCCTACAGGCATGGTGCACTGCGACATCAACCCTACAGGCATGGTGCACTGCGACATCAACCCTACAGGCATGGTGCGCTGCGACATCAAGCCAGCCAACGTGCTGAAAGACCCGTGTCAGATGCAACGCACCTCGGCTGAAGACTGGCTTCTCGCCGCCAAACACGTTGAGCACGCCCGTCGTGCTGCCCATCAGGCCCTGCGTGGAGACCACCACACCGCGCATGGGAAAGCAAGCCCCACACGTGAGAGCCGCTCTACTGCTGCTGCTGCTCCATGCTTGCTGCTGCTCCATGCTTGCTGCATATGACGCTGCTGTGAGGCTGCACGACGGTTTTGCAAGCGGCCCACAAAGTAATACGAGCAGGGGCCCCACAATGTGATACGAGCAGGGGCACTGTTGAGGATGCCGCCACATGGTGTGTTGAGCGATGGCTCACCTGGACGGTCATGAAAAACAGGGCGCCCTGCCTGCTCTGAGCGCCTTGCAGGTCGTTGTCTGCACACACACACACACACACACACACACATGCACCCACGCACGCGCACGCACGCATGGTGACATTGGCCCTGAATCGCAAGCAGCGGCGCAGGCCCTCAAGCTCGTGTGCTCTGTGACCGTCATGTGCTCTGGCACTGGTGCTTGCAGAACAGACCCCACTGCCTTGCACCCTCCCCACTCACTCACCCAGCTGCAGGAAGATGAGCCCCACCACCACGCTGAGGAAGATGGTCTGGGCCAGCTTGCCCTTGAGGATCAGCGGGTGGCGCAGCGCGTGCCGCGTGGCGCGCACCATGAGCAGCCAGAACTGCGTGGCCAGGCTGGCCGGCTCGCGCGAGACGTCGTCCGGCACGCCGGTGGACTCGGCGCCTGCGCCTGCGCCGCCCGCCACGCGCGCCACCGACCTGTGAGCACCACACGACGGTATGACTTGCTTGCTGACGGGAGCACCACTCGATGGCACGCCGTGCTTGCTGGCGGGAGCAGCAGCACAAACAGTGTGGTTGCTGCTGCACAACAACAACAACAGTGGAACAACAGTGGGGCTGCACAGTGCCAGACCACGCTTCACGGCAGCATGGCGAGGCGTGCCTCCTCGTTGCGTTCACCGCCTGGCGAGCGCCACGTAAACAGCGGCCGACGCACACAAAAACGCATTGCAACGCACTGCGTGAGCTGGTAGATCTCTTTCGGAGTCTGCTTCCATTCTAAACGCTGCTGCTAACACGTGGCACTCACTGCGTGAGCTGCTGGTTCTTTTGGGTTCCGTTTCCAATCCCGGCTACTAGCACGTGGCACTCACTGCGTGAGCTGCTGGTTCTCAGGGGACTGCCGCCAGGCGGAGATGAGCCCTTGGATGCGCTGCAGCTCCTGCTCATGCGCCTGCGGACACGTGTGTGCGGTGTTCTCGCGTCTGGTGTGCATTGGCAGCACAGCACGTGTGCGTCGGCAGCACAGCATGTGTGCGTCGGCAGCACAGCATGTGTGCGTCGGCAGCACAGCACGTGTGCGTCGGCAGCACAGCATGTGTGTGTCGGCGGCACGTGTGCGTTGGAAGCGCAGCATGTGTGCGTCGGCAGCGCAGCATGTGTGCATCGGCGGCACAGCATAACCAGGGTGCACCTCCTGTGAGCCAGACATGGCCGCATGGCATGTCATGCAGGTGGAGCTCAGGCTCAAGCTGCACTGCAGCTCTACTGCGCTACAACTGTACATGGGGCAGCTACTGGGTGGGGCTCTTACCTTGGCCTTGGCTTCCGCCGTCGTCCCGTTGGCACGCAGGAAGTCATACTTTGCGTCGGATGCAGACACGCTGCCACCTGCACCCAACACAGGCGCACGAAAGCCGGTCAGAGCCTTTCGCCGTCGGCGAGCACGCTGGCAGCCGCTGACAGCAAGCGTGCTGATGACAGGGACAAGCAGGCAGGGGATGCTCGCGCCAACAAGCCGCTATCCCCCAGCAGCAACCACTTCGCGCTGCGGAACATCTGATCTTCCCCCCAGAGGCAATCAGGCCTCACCATGGAGTGAAACAGATGTGAAACAAGCCTCACCATGGAGTGAGGCCCAGGCCCAGGCCAACGCACTCAGTGCCTCACGGCACACACCTTTGAGGCATCCAAACCGACAGCAAGTCAAGCCCTCACCTGGGTTGAGCACCTCGAGGAAGAGCCAGTCTGGCGAGTTGAAGTTGGCCGGGCACTCATCCAATACAGACGCAAGGTCAAGCCTCACCTGGGTTGAGCACCTCAAGGAAGAGCCAGTCTGGCGGGTTGAAGTTGGCCGGGCACTCGTACCCCAGGCCGTGCCAGTAGGACAGCATCGTCTTGATGGGCCCTTGGTAGACGACGCCTCCCTCTGCCAGGACGATCAGGTCATCAAACAGGTCAAACACCTGCAGGGAGGTGATGGCGTGTGCAGGCTTCCTGCCCACAGTTGGCCTTGATCCCGTGTGGCGGCCGTTGCTCTATGAACTGCTCGCCGGCAGGTGTGTGATTGCAAATCAGTCCAGAGGTCCTGAGCTTTCTCACCTCGGACGACGGCTGGTGGATGGTGCAGCCAATGGTGCGGTGGTGCCTGCGTGCGCACGTGCCCAGCACACGAGCAAAGCTGGCACGCTTCACAGCAGCAGGCCTAGGGAGCCTTGGCAAGCAGGCGAAAGCAGAGCTGATGCTGCCACTCAGTCTGTGCGTTGGAAAGCAGGCGACGGGAGCGCTGGCGGTGATGCTGCCATGCAGGTGAGGTGCCGCAAGGAGATGCAGGCGTGCTGGCGGTTATTCTGCCATGCAGGTGTGCTGCCGCAATAAAGGGTTGGGTGACTCAAGAGGCGCTGGCGGTTATGCTGCTGAGGTGAGCTGCAGGTTTGGGAGCCACAATGCCGGGTTGGGAGCCTGTTGCCGTTGTTGCTGCATTGGCCGTCGCCTAGATGGCGCTTGGCATGGGTAGTATTGATGGGAGCCTGTGATACGTGATGCGCTCACGTGTGGGCCAGGTGCTGCAGGATGCGCGTCACGCGGAACGCCGTGAAGGAGTCCTGCGCATGAAGCAGCAGACCCATTCACACCAACAGCAAATGAGAGTGGTGTTTCGCACCAGGGCCACCAGGTCCTTCAGTTGGTCCTTGAGCAGGAGGTGTGAGCGGCATTGACGTTGTACGAGCTGCGCAGGCTGTGGTGTTGAGATCATGCAGAAAGGGCAGGGAGGGAACACTCGTCGCGTCCACCCGTGTGCAGGCCAGTTCGCCGGCTGCGTGCTCGTGTGCTGAGGACCCCACCGCACCAGCCCAGACGCTGGATAGTAGCAAAAGAGGATCGCTAAGTTGATGACGAGCCTCCGCCCACCAC
>QAXK01003605.1:0-34715 GCA_004335735.1 Chlorella sp. KRBP | reverse complement strand
CCAGACCGCTGTGCGTCTGATCCTGCCCGGAGAGCTGGCCAAGCACGCCGTGTCTGAGGGCACCAAGGCTGTGACCAAGTTCACCAGCGCCTAAGCTCCCCTTCTGCTGCTGTGCTGTGCTCCTTTTACAAGGAGTTGATGCACAACCTCCCCAAAATGGTGTTTCTCAACACCACCAAGCCCCTGGGAAGCACTGTGCACCTGAGTGCTGGTCTTGAATCGTACTGTTGCTGTATGCATAGTGTCAGGTGCATCAGCAGCAGCTATCTCTACTTGCCACGCAGTGTCACATTGCAATAGGCTTCTTGTGCACTGATGCTGCAGATGCTGGGGTTTCACAGCAGTGCTGATCATGCCCCTCCTGTGCATAACAACCCAGTTTGAATTTCAGCACTTCAGCTGCTGCAATACTGTTCCTTTGTGCCTTTGCATGTCCAGCTACCGCCTGCTGACACAACCACCAAAGCCCAATAGAATGCGAAAATCAACTGAACTTGAGACAATCTCGACGCAACAAGCACAGTTGCGGAACGACACAGTCCACTACACTGGGGCCCTGCTGGGTTCTGTGCTGGTGGTACATGCATGCACTGCAATACAGGCACCAGGGCTTTAGTAACGCGTATTGCGACCACACTGCATGTTGAATAGCCAGAGTGGTCGCTTGGACGACCAGCTCATTGTGGGCACCGTTGTTCACTTTACCTGCTCCTGCTGTTGTCCCCTTGGCACCTGCCCCTCGCATCTGTGAGCCCTCCGTGGCTGTGTGAGTATGTACCTAGGGTAATCATCAGCCCACGTGCACACAGGCATACAGTCATACCAGCAGTGTCGGTCAAATATGTCCAACGTTGCGCCAACTGCAAGGAGTGTGGCATGCAGTGCGCGCCAGCCTCCGTGGATGTAATACCATACTATTCAGGGGTATGCTGTGGGATGTACTGCGAAGGGCTGCTTACCGGGGTTGCAGAGCTTGCGGAACTGGCCGACGGGCTGATCAATAATGTTGGGTGCACCCATCAGCTGCACACGTGTGCTCAGCTGTGCAGCATCTTCCTTCAGGTAGCATGCAGCAAGTGGCACTGATCCAGTCTGGTTGTTAGCAGTGGATCAAACAGGTGTGCCTGCACGACACTGTTCGCTGCAGCCCGTCCCCCTGGCAGCACCTAGTGAGCTTGCTGATTAAGAGCTGCTCATTGTCTGTGCGTGTGATCGCAGCCAGCTGCAATCCATGGCGACCAGTTCGCGTTTTCCTCCAGCTTGGCAGTGTCTGTTCACGCCTCAGACAACTACAAGCTCCTCAAGCTGCTGGCACAGCAGACGCAGCACATAACGCCTTATGCTGGTCTCAAGTTGACGCCAACTTGATTGCATGCTGTACTGCTGAGAAGGTGTGCAGGATGTTGTGACTCTTAGAGAAGCGGAGTCTTTGATGCTTGAGGAAGGCACATGACACACAGCACGCTGCAAGCTGCACAGAGCATGACTCTTGCCTCTCATGCGCTTTGCTTGTACACATCACTCCAAAGCTTGGGCCCAGACTGCTTCTGTCTGTGGTGCACTTACGACACATGTTGCTGGTTGTGCCCCTGCTGTCACCCAGGGCATCCGAATCCTCAGCTTGGAAACAGATGCAGCCGTCTACAGCAGCCAGTTTCCATATGCAGACGTTGTCAGCAGCCTGCGCTGGGCGACGCATGATGAAAGTGTACTGCTTGCCTCGGCAGGCAGTACGGTCGCCCTCTGGCACTACAAGTGTACTGCAGAGTGGAAGCAGCTGCACAACTTCAGGTCCAACATCACCTGCATGCAGCAGAGTGCAACAGAGCCACGCCTGCTGGTTGTGGGCTGCGCAGATGCCAGCATGTGCCTGTATGACATGCTGCTGCACAAGGTCAGTATTGGGCAGCAGGTCACAGCCTGATTTTCTTCTCACCAGCAGCGCTCGACATGTGCTGTCAACAGTGTGCACCCTGGACCGCGTTGTGGAGCAGTACCAGCAATGGGCAGCAACAAAGCCCATCAAGGGACCAGGCACATGTGCAGTGTTGGTGTGTTGTGCCTGGAAGAAGCATGGGTGCTGTATTGTTACTGCTGCAGGTGGTGTGTACAGTGAAGCTGGATGACTCAGCAGTGCCCTGTGACCTGCAGTTTGACCCCCTGTCCAAGGCCTTCCTGCTGCTGCTGTGCAGCGACGGGGCTATTTCACTGTATGGCATCAACAAGCACAGCAACGCATTGGACCTGGTAAGCCTTGAGCGATAGCAGTGCACACACGCTGGCAGCAGCTGTCATCCACTGGCAGTTCCACATGCTGGCATTTATGTGAAGCACAACAGCATGGCGTAACCTGTGCTGATGGCCCATCGGCGATGGGACGCACGGTGGGGCAGACACAGCAGTGCATGTGACGTGGCTTTATAAGCCATGACAGTGGCCTCGTGATGGGCTCATCAGCACGCAAAGTAGGCAGCCTGAGTGAGTCATGGCCCCACATTACGTGCATGCTTCCCAGCCGAGTACAGTTGTACGAACCTGTTGCAGGTGTCCAGCCTGGCAAAGCAGCCAGCAGCCCGGCGCTGTGCAGCATTCGTGCCAAACACGCCTGGCAACTTTGCAGTCATCAGCACCAAGAGTGGTGAGCAGGCTGAACTGTGCTTAGCATCATGATACGCCTTTGAGTCAACAGTTGTGGCGGTGCATTGCATGGACAACCAACCAGCATGTGCAGCAGGCTGTCCCTGCTGCTACCACCAAGCACTGTTTCCTGATGTCGCATGCAGCCATGTAGCAATAGCGTGCCATGGCGGTCAGCACTTGTGCTCACTGAGCACACACGGCGTGTTGTCAATGACATGAACCGCGCGGGTGTGGCTGCATGTGTGATGCAGGCATCCTGCAGGTCTGGAATGTGAGCCAGCAGCAGCCACTGCACAGCCTTAAGGCAGGCAATGGGCCTGCGCAGAGCCTCGACTTCTTTCCCTGCAGCAGCAAAGCACTCATAACTTTCCAGGACGGCACTCTCATTGTGTATGATGTCAGCACCCAGGAGCAGCTGTGGTGCTCGCAGCCCGGGCACACGGAGACAATCTTCGACTGCTGCTTCGCCCCAGGAGCCAGCTCCAACCTGCTTGCCACCTGCTCCTTTGACGGGACAGTCAGGGTATGGAGCACAGCCAGCAACTCATGTGTCAAGACTCTGGAGACCAGAGCTCCTGGGAGGGACGAGCCCGTGGTAGTCAAAGGTGAGGGGCACCCCGCCAACAGGGTCGTATGGTGCTGCACTGCTGATGCAGCAGCTTCTTACCAGTAACCACGTCGGCCATAGCGCACGCAAGGTGTGTGAAAGCAGCAGGGATTTCTCCTTTGAGGCTTCTTACGTGACTTGACTTCTAACGGCAGGGTGTTGCTGCCGTCACTTTGACCCCGCAGGTGTGCCCAGCAACGTACTGTACTCTGTGTCCTGGTCTCCTGACTGCAGCCTCTTGGCGGCATCCAGTGCAGGAGGGGCTGTGTATCTGTTTGACTATGCCAAGGGAATTGCGCTGAAGAAGTGGCAGCTGCACGACAAGCCATCTCTCAAGGTAAAGATCCCAGCCACAGTGGTGTATACACCTACGTAGCCCTAGCCCTGTGCTTTCCATGCGGCAAGGCTGTAAAACACAAGTTGGTTGGTGGCACGGATCAGCAAGTGCAGGTTTGCCTCTAGAGCCCTGTTTAGGCTGATTGACCTGTCTCCATGGCTGTCGCTGTCAGCACACCAGCAACGCGGTTGTGTGTGCCTCTGCCTGCCACCTCAACAACCAATGGGCCAGGTGACCTGGCACCCCACCAAGCCCAACGTGCTGGCATCCAGCGGCATGGACGGCAGTGTGGTTGCCTTCCACACTGATGGCTCCAAGCTCAAGGTGCTGCAGCACTCCAGCCCCACCTCAGGGTGTGCTTGGGCCAGGGACAGCTACCTGCTGGCGACAACCAGCAAAACGGGGACGGTGTACGTGTGAGTGTGCTTTTGATCAAGTCTTGACGGGGCACACAAAGGGTTGGAGTGTTCAGCTGATTTGCGTACGGCTCCTGATTGTGAGGGCCGCCAAGCACACACGGCAAGCCTGCAAGTACACATGGTGCTACGCCAGAGTAGCTTGTCGCACTTGTGTCCCGCCATGTACATGTGATTGCAGGTGGGACCTGAACATTGAGGGTGATGATTGTCTGGTGCACTCGTTGGTGGGCCACGCCAAGCGCTCCTTCTCAGTGTTGTGGTCGCCCCTGCTGCCCCACCTGCTGCTGAGTGGCAGCGACGACGCGACAGCACGTGTGTGGGACACACAGTCAGGCAGCTGTGTGGCCCTGCTGGCGGGGCACAGGACAGAGGTCCGGGCCCTGTGCTGGCACCCTGAACTGCCCTGGCTGGTGCTGACAGGTGTGTGTGCTGCACCACTGTGTGGTACCTTGGGACAGTGTGCTATCTAGGGGTTTGAGTTGATGGACAGACTGAAGCAGCAGCTGTTCTAGCTGGGGTTGGTCTTGAGTCCACTCTAGGTGGTCACAGTGGCACTGGTGGGTGCTGCTTCTGACCCCACTGACCCCCTGAGAGCACCCTGTGTGCCACATGTTGTGCTGCATGCTGTGTGCCACAACAGGCAGCTGGGACTCCACCATACGCTGCTGGGACTGGCGCACGCAGTCGCTGGTGTATGTGTGCACAGAGCACCACAGCGACGTGTACGGCCTCAGCATCCACAGCAGCTGCCCCTGGCTGCTTGCGTCAGCACGCCGGGACTCAATGCTGCGCTTCTGGGACCTCAGGGGACTGGCGGCAGGTGCGCCTCTTCAGGCTGGGATGGCACATACTATGTGGGCCATTCATTCAACTGCAGATTTCACATGTGGCAGGAGCTCATGTACCATGCAGCCAGCGATGTGCTCGGCTGTGGGGCTGTATGTGTGCGCACTGCAATGACGGTTCAACTGGCGGGCATGTGTTGGCGCGCAAGTCAACATGTTGATGTGGACCCATTGACTGTTGTTTGCTGTGATCATGCTGCGGTCATGCTCTGCGGATGATGTGTGGGGCCTCTGTCAGCTGCACACAGCCTGAAGTCTATGTTGTGTGGCTGTTGCTTGTGCAGGCCTGCTGACAAGGTGCTTCCTGACAGGGTCCATACCCCATGGCCAGGTGAGGGGTGTCTGCACTGGAGTGTGTGGCAACAACTGCGCATCTGCTGTAGCAGGTTGTGTTGCTTGTGCATCTGTCTAATGTCCAGGTGGTGCCGCGGCATGTGGGATGTTGACAACTATTGTGCAGGTGTTCACAGCAGAGGGGGTTGTTGCAAGTGTATGCCCTACTGCTGAACTGTAACAAGCTCATGATGTCATCGCAACATCCCCTCCAGCATGCGCCCGCACGGGCGTCATCTGCGTGCAGGCTGACAGCAGCAGGGACCAGCCAGGCCACATCTTGTGTGGCCCCGCCTCACAGCAGCTTGTAGAGTGGGTCGCAGCCCACAAACCCAGTGTGACAAGTGCAGCACCAGGAGCCCCACTGACCCCCACAAGCCTTGTGGCCATGATGGCCCCAGCAGCCTGTGTAGAGCTCTTTGCGCGGCTGTCAGCCCTCTTCAGTCCCCCAGGCAGCACACACGCCCTCTGGCAGCTTGCTGCAGCAGTGGCGGCGCACCTCGGCGAACCAGAGTGCTGCACACCCACAGGGGACTCCTTGCCACGGTCTGCTTCAGCCCTGCCGATAAGGAGGCTCAGCAGCGCACTGAGTGTGCCCGGTGCAGCTCCAGCAAGTGGGCTGAGCCCGGAGTCCAGGTCTTGCAATGCCAGTGTCAGCGGTACGGCGGCTGGCAGCAGTGGCGGCGATTGGGGTGGCAGCAGTGGCAGTGGCAGCGGCAGCTGCACAGGCCCGGGTTGCCTGTGTCACCTGGCCAGGGTGAAGGCAGGCTTGGTGTCTGCAGTCAATCAGGCGGAGCTGAGCACCCGGGGCCGCGGGGTGGGGCGGGCGGTCGTGGGTGCATCCCGGAGGGAGGAGGTGCTGCAGAAGGCTGCCCTGCTGCACCTGCAGGCCGGGGATGCGGAGCGCTGCTGTGAGCTGCTGGTGGAGGTGAGCCCGTTTCATGCAGCCCGTGCAGGCTGTCGGCATGCCGGGACTCAGGGGTGATCGTAAAGCCAACCCGCCCTGGTATGCTGGGGTGAAACCTCTTGTCTCCCTGAACACAACTGCACGGCTTGGAACCACGATCATGCAACTGCAAGGCTTGCCCATGTGTGGGTCAGCTGTATCTGTCCACGACTTGCATGTCAAGACGATGCATCGTGTGTCAACTGCACATCTGACGCGCTGCAACCCTGTGGCGTTCACTCTGCAGTTGGGGCTATGGGACAAGGCGGTCGCGCTGGCACCAGCCGTGTCAGTGCCCTACTGGCGACTGCTGCTGCCGCTGCAGCGCAAGGCAGACACGATGGCCAAGGCTGCAGCACCAGCCAGGGAGCTGCTGCCCAACCTGCTGGCAGCGGGACAGGTGGAAGATGCAGTGGAGCTGCTGATGAGGCAGGAGCGACACGAGCAGGCGGCCAGCATTGCAGCAGTTGCTGCGTGCGGGTAGGTCTGAGATGGGTTGATGAGTCTGCTAGAAGCTGCAGGAGTTGTGCTATCATGCGCCAGTCCATGGCCATGTTGCAGTCACTGCATCGGGTGTCAGGTGGTCACCAACATATATAGCTGGCATGCGCATGTGTCTGCAGCATGTAAGACACGCAGATTGGGCATCGGATGCCTGTATCAGTTGCTGAGCGACCACTGCCTGCCTTGTCTGTGTTGCACGCAGTGGCTTTGCTCGGTTTGCTGCTGGTGACAGCACTGCCAGGCCAGCAACTGGGTTACCACAGTCACGCAGCTGCAGCATGCTGTCGCCTGCTGCCAACCTATCAGCCCCACTGGCAGCCCTGGGGCTGCAAGGTGCAAGCCCTGCACACCTTGCCAGCAGCAGTAGCCTGGAGAGTCCAAAGGGAGGCATGGTTATGCCTTTCAAGCCACAGGCATCGCTGCCTGGAGCAGCAGCAGGACCAGGACTGTCAGGTGAACTGTCAAACAAGCGCAACAGCCTTCCGCCCCTGCGGTCTGTGCCATCTGTCAGTGGGGGCGGGCAGCCGCCTACAAGTCCAGACGCACTGGCAGCAGCTGCTTGCGCACCCCAAGCTGCAGGCGGCCCTTCTGACGTCAGGCATGCACCTGCACATGCGGCTGATGCTGTCGTGAACTCTGGGGGGCCTGGGAGGTCCAGGGTAGGCAGCAGTTGCAGCATCAATGCAGCGCTGCACACTGAGACAGCAGCAGCAGCAGCGCTGCCAGGGCCCTCCGGGCAGTGTGGTGCTGCGACACCACACACCCCTGCAGACAGCTCAAGGCTCCAGAGGCAGCATAGCAGCAGCCTGCGGCACAGTGTGGGGTCTATGGTGGCCGCAGCAGGGCCTGCTGGTGCTGCTGCAGCAGCTGGCACAGCCATGCACCAGCTGGAATCCGTCTGCAGGGCTCAGATGGAGCTGCACAGGTGTGTTCAGCGCTGGCACAGGGAGTGCATGCAGATTTCTCGGCCAGTTATCTGAGGTCACTTGCCTGTTTGGCAACCACGCCTGGCGTGGGCAAGTGCCATGAAACACAAGCCTAGTAGCTTGGGCAGTGCTGGCTAGGCCGGTCCTTGTAGCCCATACAGAATGTGCTGCTGTGCCATGCTCTTGAACGCCAACAGCTATGACTACAGCGGTGCTTTCGAAGCACCTAGCAAGTGCTGCTTTCATGTGTGCCTGCGGCTGCCTGGCACAGCTTCTGGTAACCTGGCATATATTTACTCCAAGCCCATGGAACTGCCTGTCAACCCCCCAACCCCTTGTCCTGTCTGTGTGCAGGTCCCATGGAGAGCCCATCAAGGCTGCGAGTGCTGCACTCATGACACAAGACGTGCCAGCATCTGTCAGGGTCCTGCACCTGGGCCATGAGCCAGAGCAGGCGGCCATGCTGTGCATAGCACTGCGGGCTGCGGGGCTACAGCAGGCCCTGGTGGACAGGGTGTTTGAAGCACTGGCCATCAAGTGTGAGGCAGCAGGTGCGTGCTGTCTTCTTCAGACGCATTGGCCATTCGGACAGAAAGGATCAGGGCAAAAGTTTGCTCCATTGCACAGGGTGTCTCATGGTGCTGCACAAAGACCGTGCCTAGTGGGCCTAGGCAAGGTGTCGCAGGCATGGCAAGGCGTCTCAGGCACTGGCAACTTTTGGCACTGGTGTCGTGAGTGTACACCAAGTCGGCTTGGGCTGTGGAGGTGCAACTGGCCAGGTCGGCAGCAGTGTGGCCTCTTGGGGATTCCAACCACTCAGTGGCTGCTTGCTGCTTGCCGTGCAGAAGTTGGTGCAATGGGATCCGCTTGTGCAGCCACCTGGATGCTGACTTTGGTGTGCTCTGCTTCATCCGCAGGTGACTGGCATGCTGCTGCACTTGCACTGGGGCAGCTGAGTGTTGATGGACAGCACCAGCAGCAGCTCCTGGCGGTCAGGCAAGAGCGGGCGAAGGGCAGCAGCAGCAGCAGCAGCAGCAGCAGCAGTGTTCCTGGTGGCCAGCGCGCCACTGCGCTAGCTGACAGCAGCAGCAAGGGGACGGACGTGAGCCAGACAGCCGCTAGCCACAGCAGCAGCTTGAGACAGGAGCTGCAGCTGCATGCGCCTGAGCGCTATGCTGCCCTGGCAAGGTCTGCTGCAGGGCCAGTGGAGAGTGTCAGGTGAGGGGTGTTGCACAGAACAACAGGACAGAGGCATTGAAGCAATACAACCGTGTGCAGGCCGGGGCAAGGTGCCAGGGTGCAGGGTGTCAGAAGCCGTTCTCGTCTCCTCAAGTCGCTGACAAAGCACAGGGTGCTGCACGACGTGTGCAGCACCCTGTGCGCGTGAAGCAGCCATGCTCGTGTTGAGAGGGCAGTTGGGCCAATGGCTGGAAGCCCGGCACACATGTTGCTGTCATGGCGGCGGTCTTCTGTGCCATTCCTGAACATGCAGGGAACGTGTTGTAGCAATGCAAACGAGCCCTGATGTTGTTGGTGTGCTTGCACATCCACCCTCCGCAGATACCTGCTGTTAGCTAACGAGCATGGGCACGCAGCAGCCAAGGCCGTCAACAGCATGCAGCCCGTCCTTGCAGACCTACAGCAGCAGGCCCTGCAGCACCTTCGCAGCTCAGGAGGAGCAAGTGACACAGGGAAGCAAGCCAGCGATGGTGGTGGCAGCAGTGGCAGCCCCAGTCCCCCTGGGCTGCAGCCGCAGCAGCTGCTGGCATGTGCAGCAGTGGCCCAGTTGAGCAGCTGGCACACCTGTCTGGAGAGCCTGGACAAGAGCTCGCTGCCTCCACCCTGCTGGCACGATGTATTTGCACACCTGCTGCTGACCGGGGGGCTCAAGGCCTTCAGCTACCAGTATCAGGAGGTGGGTGGGCCGGCTGGCTGAGCTTCCTGCTGTGGCATGTGCTGTGGCATGCTGCGCCATGTTGGTTTCTGTGCTTGTGTTGTGCTGTGGCACGCTCTGTGTGTAACGGTCACAGCACATGCTGTGTGGGACACTCTTTGGCACCCACATGTGTTTCCAGCGGCAATGGACAACAACGCTGTGCACGTGTCACTTTGACCCTTGCATCTGCAGGTGGGCAGATTCCTACTATCACGCCTGCGGCAGTGGACTGAGCAGCACGCCCTGCAGTTCCCGCTCAGCCGTGCCGTGCTGCTGCTGCTGGAGGCAGTGCTAGTGACGCGGGACAACCCAGAGGCTGCCTCATCACTCCTGCACGCTGCACTGTCCTGCGCTGATGCTGGCGCTGACATCAGGTGCGGCAGAGTGTGCAGCACGGCAACAGCCAAGTGACCAGGATGTGTACCCTCTTTTGTGTGCAGAGCTAGGCTGCAGTGTCCCTCACAGCAGCACGGTGCGTCCATATGTCTGCAGCCTATGACACAGCTCTTCCAGCAGCATGTCTGGTCACCGTTCTGTGACATATGTTGTCCGAATGTCTGCTGATGCAGGGTGGCTGCTGATCAGGCCTTACAGGCTCTCTCAGCGCACCCTCACCACACAGCAGCAGCACCAGCAGGCATGTCTGCCAACAGCAGCGCTGTGGTGGCTCGCAACAGCAGCTTGCCCCACAGGCCACCCCCAGTGACCATCAAGCGGTCAGCAGTGTCAGGCAGGATGCTGTCCAGCGGGCCCTGGGTGTATGCTGATGATGGGTGCAGCCTGCTGAGCTTGAGCGAGGCTGTCATGCTGAGTTATGTGATGCGGGTGGGGCCGTACGGCACTGGCTTGGTGCTACAGCTGCTGGTGTGAGTGTCGCACTGCCATGCCAAGCGTTGCTGCTGGTTGTTTTTTGCCAACCATTGCTGCTGTTTTTTCTCTTACTTAACCTTTGAGTGGTTCAAATTCTACCGGTACGGTATGCAGTTGGCCACACATGCGTCGTACATGGGTGCCTGATGGCTGTTGCATGGCATCACTGTCTGTTGCAGGTACATTGCGGTCTGAAGTTCACTTTCAGCGACATTGTTACACACCACAACCTGGCTTTGTATTGCAGTATTGTCTTCGAAGCATGCCGGGGGTTCACTGCTGTGCAGCCATGGCGTAGACAGACTGCAGGACAACATATTCTGTCTGAACAACCCGGACGGCTGCCTGCAGGCCATGCTGCCAAGACATGTACTGTAGAACAGCACCGCAGTAGCTGCTTGCATGGTGTACAGCCAAATCTTGAAGCGCACGCAGACCAGCTGCATGTGCATACACCCCCATTGGCAGGCAGCAGCACAGCTACAGCCTCCTTGGCAACATAAAGGCTGCAATGTTCCCGATTCAACTGGCAGCACCATGGGCCAAGACACACTACAGAACGTCCAGAACAACCACAGGCCACAGCACAGGCTGTTGGCAACCTGGGCCACAACCTCGGGCAACCTGCCAGGGACTCATTTGAACACAACTTCACGCAGTACCATGTACAGTACGGTGCGCTGGACCATCCAGCCGCAACACCGGTTTGGACCAGTCTCAAGCTGTTCATCACACAGCTCCAATCACACACACTGCCTGCGTCTCCTCATTACACCATGAGGTGGTGACACCAATCAGCATGGCATGTGCCACGTGATGCTTCAAGCTGCACATCGCATCACAGTTGAACCCAAGAGAGTCTGTTCTGCTGCAACCTGCCCCAAAGTGGCATGGCACGTCGAGCTGAGCAGACCCCTGAACAGCCAAGCACAGGCTCCCCCTTGCCTTTCCTGCAGCTGTGACCATGCGCCTTGTCCAGCATCCTACAAACGGTTAGTAGGAGCTGGCACCATCAATACCACTGTCACCAGGGCTTGCAGGAGCTGCACCATGGGCGAGCGCGCTTGAGTCCCTCAGTGGCGTGGCAGGGTTCACGCCTGGATTCATAATCCGGCCCTGCAACAGGATGCCAGCAGGGCCCAAGAGCGCAGGCTGCTGCAACAGCATCTGCAGGGCCGCAGGGTCCTGCGAAAATATCAGCTGCAGTGTGTGCTGCTGCTGCATTTGGACCTGTGTCTGCTGGTTGATGAGGTTGAACAAGCATGTGTGCAGAGCGCTCACGGCAAGCTGTGCCTCCTGCAGGTTGTTGCTTGCCGTGCCTACTTGCTGCTGGTGCGTGCCTTGGTTGGGCTTTGGCTGGGGAACAGGCTGCTGGCCTGACTGCAGGAGCTGATGAGAACCAAAGCCTGGTGACATCATACCAGGAGGGTTCTGGCCTGCAGCTGGGAAACCCGCCCCTGTGTTTGCCTGTGCGCGAGCTGCAGCCTGCAGCCTGTCGGCTGCGTTTGTTGGTCCGTCGTCAGCTGCATCTGAGGGCTGCTGGCTCAAGCCGCTACTGTCTTCTGTCATGTCATCCTCGGAAGTGTCAATTGCGTCAAAGTCCGCCTCAAAGGCCATCATCAGCGTGTCGAAGCGGTTGCGTCGGTCGCGCGTGGGGCGCCTGCCGACCTCGTCTGCGATGGTGGTCCTCGCCAGGCGGCTGGGGCTTCTGTGCACCTTCCCGGCCCGGCCACGGTCACCTGCGTCGTTGTGCTGGCCGTCATACTCGTCACCTTCATCACTGACTGGGTCGTGGTCATCGCCTTCAGCGTCGTCACTGGCAGGGTCGCAGTCGTGGTCATCAGCGTCGACGGGCTGGTCTGCTGCCTCCGCTGCGTCATACTCCTCGTTCACACCGCTGAGTGCACCTGCAGCTGCGAGCAAGTCCATCAGGGCGCCACGGTCGAAGCCCTGCACAGAAGCAACACACATCAGGCATGATCACACGCGTGCAGGCGAGAGATGAAGTATATGTGGTACTGGTTGACAAGCGATGAGTGCTACAGTGGTGGGAGTGCCTAGAAAGGGTTGATGGGGTGACTGAGGAGAGAGTCTGAGGCTGGCTTCGGCATCTTTTGTTTATACAGCCACATACATGCACTCTTACCGCCAAGCCTACATCGCTTACCTCAGCTGCCTGCTTCCTTGGCCCGCCCCTCCCACACTTTGTCATCAGCAAGGTCTCTTGCAGTGCAGCTCCCTTCCCAGTTGCGCGCCTTGTACAGGTGGCCCTTGCTGCTCCGATGCTGCCTGCAGGCACAGCTGCTGCAGAGCCATCGGCAGCAGCCTCAGGAGCAACCTTGGGCCTGCCGCGCCGTCCCTTGACAGGTGCCCTGTGCTCAAGCCCGTCTACCAGACCAGCTGGGGTGGCGCAGGCTGCTACTGCTGCTGCCGCTGCAGCGGTGCGGTTCAGGGGTGTGGGGCTGGGGTTGTCAAGGGCGTCGCTGTCAAACTGGTCCTGCATGTTGCTGAGGTTGTAGAAGGGAGAGTCTTCGTCATCCATGGCATGGTACTCTTGGGCATCGTCATCCTCCTGTAGGACAGTAGGGCAGCAAGAGCGATGAGTGAGTGAGGGAGTCGCCATTGTGAGCATGCTGGTGCTGTATTGCACAGTCATCTAGGCTATGTGCGCAGGCAAAGCGTGTGCAGCCCAGCCCAAGTGCACAGGAGTGGGTGTTCAGGCCTGTTTGCCTACATCATTACTGCCAATGGCAGCATTCCTGGTGTAGACTGTATTTATATGTTTCAAACACGGTTTTCAAGTACGGTGCTGACAGCCCTTGTGGCAGCTGTTGTAAGCAGCAATGCTCGGCCAGGGAAAGTGCCGTCGATGCTTACCAGGCCCTTCAACTGCCTTGCCAGGCACTTGGCCAGCACCTTGTCACTGAAGCAGCTCTCCACGTTGCCGCTCTTGCGGCCCCGAGAGTAGCGCAGGCCGCATGAGTTGCACAGCATCTGGTACTTCTCTGTCCCCTTGCGCCACTGCAGTACAGCTGCACAGCAGTGCGAGTTGCTGCTTGCACACATGACGCACAGGTGTTGATGATATGCTGTAGCGAAGCAGTATGGCATGCCATCGGCTTTTACGAGCTTTGTGCACATGCGTCAGCAGCGTACTGATACTGCATCAGGCAATGCACGCACACAGGGACTTCAAACACATTACTGTTGTGTTGGTACGCTGCCTGTCTCACAGCACTGCTGCTTAGTCATGCTGACCCAGTAGCCTTCATCGCAGGCGCAGCTTACCAGCTTGGAGAACTTCACTCCACAGAAGTCGCACAGGCCTGGTTTCAGATCCATGGCGCCCTTGCCCTTCTTGTTGCCCAGCTTGCTGCGCAGCATGCCACCTGCTGCCTCCTGTGCTGATGACTTCTTGCGCTTGTTGGCTGCAGTTGCAGCAGCACCTGGGCCCTGCATGGTTGGCATCATGATGTTCATGTCTGTGGTTGCTGCTGCAGCAGTGGCGGTGATGCCCACGCTCTCATACCCTGCTGCTGCTGTTGCACTGTGGCCATGTGGCTGTGAGGCAATCATCAGTGGGCTGCTGCCATATTGGCCTGCCATGTAGCACTCCACGTCTGAGAATGCCTTGGCCAGTGCGCTGTTTGGGGTGGAGGTGTTGATTGCGGGAGTATCTGGGCTGGCTGGGGGGCTGTTGTGGGTGCTTGAAGGTGGGGTGGTCCTGGGCTCTGGTGGTGGGCTGTCACTCTACGTGATGCGTGAGCCTCCTGCGCTTGACTGGCTTCCTGCCTGCCTTCTGGGCTGTGGCCTTGAATGTTGCCCCTGAACAAAAAGAGAAAATGGGGAGACGAAGCTCAAGCGCAAAAGTGGAACGGTACGGCCTGCATCAGCTGTCATCTGCTTGGTGTGGCAAGGCAACAAGCAGGCCTGCCAGGGTGTCAGCACATCTGCTTGAAGAGACAAGAAGCTGCGCAATTCTGGAGTCAAACGTTGTATTGATGTGTGGTGTATATCACAAGGGCAGCTGCGGCTGCTGCAGACTCTGCACCTAGTTTTGTCGGGCTGGCAAACCATCAATCACCTGAGTCCATGGGCGCCCTGTGCGGCACCTGCTGCTTCCTGCTTCTGCCACGCTGCTGGTTCATACTTCAAGAAAAGTGTGCTGGCAGGTCGGCTTGGCTGGTACGATGCAGAGGATCAGCCTGCGTGCAGCAAAGACAGTACCAGTTGGGTCGCTTCAACCGTTGCTTTCATAACCAGGCAGTGTTAGAACCATATAAGCTCGTTATTAGACGATAAATCACATCAACAATATATTTTGATACGGAATTCGCGCGTGCAAGCTCTCAACAAACCAAGCCTACTGCCAGGCCTCTACTTGCTGACAGTGACAGGCCAGTCACAATGATGGGCCGCACAAGGCATTCCTTACTTTGCTTTTATGATCCCAAGTGCAGGCGAGGCCTGCGTGAGTGCCTCAAAGGACAGTGCTGGTGTGGGTTGGTGCGAACCAGCTGAAACTATGGCACCAAACCAGACTGATGGCACCAAACCAGACCAAACCAGACAGCAGCAGCTCCAAGGTGTTTACAGTTGCACAACAGCGCTAGGCACCTGAGAGCGGTCGTGTTGGTGCTGGACCATGACTGTTGACACGGTTGGCAACGGTGGCGATGTCATGACGGTTTCTCAGCAAATTTTATTACATTTGGGAGCGCTTTAGGCTAATGTGCATGAGCCCAACACCCGTGTGCAGGATGCGAGAGTATTGTATATGACAGTACACTGCTCCGATGCGTGATCAACCACCTGTCCAACCCTGACCCCGCAACCATGCTACGATCAAAAGAACAGGTTGGCATCAAAGACTGCTCCGATGCGGGAAACAACTGGGCCCTCAACATTTGTCAGGGTTGCCGGAAGACAAGCCTGTGTGCAACCCATGTGCAGAGGAGGGTTACATCAATTTGGAATAGGTAGTTTGCCTGGGCACATCGTGTATCCCAGTATATGTTCATGATTTTGCAGCTACAGCAGTGCCAGACGTGCTTGTGTACATATGCGAACTGCATGTGCAGGACTGCTAGCAGCGCTGTGGCAAGCCTTGGCATTCATTCAGCTGGCAACAGATGGTTACAGCTGCCTTGGTCCGCGCAACTGCATGCATCCACAGGTGGACTCCTTAAGATTTACGGTTGCCGTGTTACATGCTGATGGCATTCACTGCCTTGCACCTTGGGTTGCCAAGGCGTGGTGTCCAGGTTGTATGCCTCAAAACAATCCCAATCAAGCAGCTCAAGCTGTCAGCTGTAACTCCCAGCCTGCTGCAACAACGCTGTCAGGTCAGAAGCAAAGTCATCTGCTGCACTGCTGGCTCCAGTTCATGGGGCCTGCTGCCCTTGGCACTGCGCATGAACTGAGTTGCAGCTGCTAGTTCCCAACTCGTGCACCTACTGACACCCAAGGTGAAGACTTTGGGCAACATAGACCAAAGCTGACCTCACTACCACCATACACTGCTTGCCACACGGCCTCCTCATCCTCCTTTCCCTTCAACTTCTCATCCCTCATACCTGCCCGCAAATGACGTTGCCAGTGGGTCTTCCATGTGCAAGCCAGGATCAAGAAACCCTATCAACCATCCTATGAACCACAACTTGAAGCCAGCCAGCCAATATGTCAACCACACAGGTTGGCTTCTGACAACTTTCCTGCAGCCTGCAACTTGCCACAGAATTGAATCCAGTAAACACATCCCGACACAACCCAACTCACGCTGCCTGTCAGGCAGGGCTTGGAAGCCCACTGTGAGCTGTTGAAACCCACCAAATTCAACTAAAACGGGCATGCTGCAAGCTGCCAGCAACCTGTCTGACAGCACACCATACAGTTCTGCTCTGGTCCTGTGTGCATGGCAAGGTCCAGAGTCATCAAGAGCCTGCACCAGCAGCGCCACTGGCACCAGAGTTGGTGGGAGCCATGGTCTGGATGACTGCCAGCATGTCCCTCAGCCGCTGGAGCTTTTGGAGCTGGTGCTGCTGCAGTAGCTGCTGCATGGCGGGGCCATTGAGGTCAGCTGCTGCATGCGCCAAGTGCAGGGGATCAGCATGGGACAGGGCAACGCGGCTGTCAGCAGCAGGGATGCCAGTGCTGAGTGCTGGTGGCATTGCAGGGGCCGCGACTGCTGCATGGCCGAGACCAGCCCAAGCTTTGGCTGCAGCAGCTTGGCTGGCAACATGGCGCACTTGGGGGGCAGGGGCCAGGCCTGCACTCATCATCTGTCCCTGCAACAGGATACCAGCAGGGCCCAACAGTGCAGGATGCTGCAACATCATCTGCAGGGCTGCTGGCTGCTGCATCAACATAGAGAGCCGCAGAGTGTGCTGGAGCTGGACTTGCACCTGGTGGCTCAGGGGACCAACCAAGCCTGTCTGCAGGGGTGTGACTGCCAGTGGTGCCACCTGCAGGCTGCTTGTCATGCTCACTTGCTGCTGCTGCCGGTGCATGCCCTGAGTGGACTGTGGCTGAGGTATGGGCTCGTCATCTGACTGCAAGAGCTCGACATAGCTGAACCGTCTTGGCACCATGCCAGGAACGTCCGGCCCTGCAGCTGCGTTCGTCACCAATGGCACCGCCTGCACGTGCGCTGCAATCTGCAGCCTGTCGTCTGCGCCCCGCAGCTCTGTTGCGTCGTCGTCGACTGCGTCCGAAGCCTGCTGACCCATGTCGCTGCTGTCTTCATCAGCGGTCATGTCGTCGTCAGCGGTGTCCATCGCGTCTGTTCCGTCCATCGCATTCATCTCGTCGAGCTCCGCCTCGACAGCCATCAACAGGGCCTCGATGCCGCTCAGTCCCTCGCGCGCGGGGCGCCTGCCGACCTCGTCGGCGAAGGCGGTGCTGGCGAGGCGGCTGGGGCCTTTCTGCATCTTTCCGGCCTGGCCTGGGTCACTTGTGTCGTCATGGTCTGCATTTCCCTCGTCAGCCTCATCATCGGTGGGGTCGTAGACGAGTCCTGCAGCCTTGTCAGGCCGGTCTGCTGCATCCACTGCGTCAGTCTGCTCGCCCAGGTCCTTGAGTGCTGCAGTGACCAGCTCCTTCAGGGTGTCACGGTCCAAGTCCTGCACAAAAGCAACCACCAACAGACATGTTCAGGGTTCAGGTTGCTGGTGGGACTGGTTGCTGTGATGTGTTACAGACCAAGGAGCCCTGCATGCCAGCACCACTAGCATGCATGCACGTCAGCACAGTTCACATGCTACAAGCTTCTGAGACCTCACCTCAGCTGCCTGCTTCCTTGGTCTGCCCCGGCCACGCTTGCCAAGCTGTGTCTCTTGCAGTGCGGCTCCCTTCTCAGTTGCGCGCCTTGTGCGGGTGGTCCTTGCTGCTCCAGTGACGCCTGCAGGTGCAGCTGCTGCAGCTCCATCAGCAGCAGCCGCACGCACAGCCTTGGGCCTGCCACGCTGCTCTGTGACGGCAGCCTTGTGCTCCAGCCCAGCCACCAGGTTGGCAGTTCCTTGGGTGGACTGCCAGGAGTGTTCCATTGTCAGGCTGTTGATGTTTGGGCTGGCCTTGACTGCTGCTGCTGCTGCCACAGCTGGGGTGTGGGTCGGGGATCGGGTGCTGTGGTTGTCAAGGGGGTTGCTGTCAAACTGGGTCCGGTTGTTGATGCAGCAGAAGGGGGAGCCTTCGTCATCTGTGATGTTGGCGCCACGCTGTAGGACAGCAGCAAAGGAGTGCAGGAAGGCACAGAAGTGGAGTGACTTACTGTGAACAGCCTATGCACTGAGTAGCTACTCAGTCTACAGTAATGGGTGCCACATGTGTGCACCTTCATGTTGGTGCTGCAGTGTGTGCTGTGTGCTGCCTGGCAGTGGTTCATCCATGGCCCAGAATCATGGTAAGCCCTGCTTGCACTACTGTGCTGTGATTACGCCCTGCGCATGCTGCAGCCGCTGTTTGCATCCATCAGCCCGGCCGGAATGAAAGTCTGCACGGCAGTGGCCCTGTTTGACATCAATAAAGTATCTGGTGTTTCGCCGTTTCGGGTGCACTGTAGCATCATGCTCACCGGGTGCCTCGCCCTCCAGTCCAGTGCCCCCTGCAGCTCCTCATCAGTGAAGTACGTCTCCTTGTTCTTGGAGCGGTTGTAGCGGCAGCCGCATCTGTTGCACAGCCGGTTGTACTGCTCTGTTCCCCTGCGCCACTGCAGGACAACAAAGAGACACACCACAGCATTTGCGGCAACAAACCAAGTCATGAGGAATGATTTGAGGCAAGTCAAGCCATGACGTAGAGCCTCCCCGGCATGCCATGCCTTGTTGTCAGTGTCCCCTGCATGCATGTGTTCTGTTTGCCATGCCCACTGTGTGAAGGACAGCTGTGGCGTCAGTGTGGGGTACATGGCCAAGCCCTTGCACTCTTGCCGGCAGCAAGGCCCCTTGCAAGGCTCTGGGTGCACACATAGATGACACATGACCATTCACTGCATCTGCTGTGCTTGTCTGACAGCTTTGCTGCCTCGTTGCCTTGGGGCTAACAGGAGGTACTCACCATGGGAGCGAAGTCCTGTCCACAGAAGTCACACAGGCCTGGCAGGAGCTTCTCCTTGGGGACTTGGCCCCTGCCCCTCCTATTGCCTGGCTTGCTTACGGCTTCTGCCTTGTCTGCTGATGGCCTCTTGCGCTTCTTGGCTGCAGATGCTGCAGCAGCAGTCCTCTGCTTGACTGACGCCATGCCTGTTCCTGCTGCTGTGGCAGCGGCTGTGGCGTCCAGGCTCTCATGCCCTGCAGCTGCTGCGCTGCGGTCTGGGACACTCATGAGTGGGCTGCTGCTGTTCTGGTTGGCCACGAAGCGCTCCATGTCTCGAGAGTCCTTGGCCAGTGCGCTGTTTGGGGTGGAGGTGTCCATCTCGGGTGTATCTGGGCTGGCTGGAGGGCTGTTGTGGGCACTGGTAGTTAGGGTAGTCCTGGGCTCAGGTGTGGGGCTGTCAATGCGTGATGTGAGTCTCCTGCGCTTGGCTGGCTTCTTACCAGGCTTCTGGGGTAGCTTCTTGCAGAATGTGCCTGTATAACGCATGCAAAGCCACGCAAGAAGGGTGTGAAGTCTGCAGTACCACCAGCAAGTGTATCTGCCTGGCTGGTGCAGCAAGCGCATGCGGGTGGCCCAGCGGGGCTTTTAATCAGCTGCTTGCATAACAAGAGAGCTGAGCAGGTCAGGAGTAAAATGACAGTTTACGGTGCACCAGGTATGGACAGTTGCAGCTGCTGCAGACTATGCACCCAGTTTGGTTGGGCTGTGCAATTCATCAATCACCTGAATCCAGCGGCGCCCTGTGCGGCACCTGCTGCTTCCTAATTCTGCCACGCTGCTGGCTCATACTACAGGTACAGTGTGTTGCCAGTTCAGCTGATTTGGTCCAGTGCAGAGGATCAACCTGCGTGCAGCAAAGACAGCACCAGTTGGGTCGGTCTAGGCGTTAACATCGTACCCAAGCAGTGCTGAACCCGTTTAAGCAGCCCATTATACTATGAATGTAACTTATATATTACTCACACACTGAAAATACGCTTTGCAGCACCCCACGGACAAAGCCTACTGCCAAGCCACTACTCGCTGCCACCGACAGCGCATACACGGTTATGCGTCGCAACAAATGCTTGACACCAACCTGTTTTGATCCTGAAATCTAGTGTATCCTGTGTGATCAGCACGATAAGCAGTGCTGGTGTGGATGGATACGAGCGGGCCAGCTCTACGGCACAAGATAAGCAGCAATTGGTATTGAGATCAACCTTGAAGCTGATTCAGAGTCTGTTCAGTTGCCTGGCACCGGCAAGCGGGCGTGTTGGTGGTGGACCAGAGTGTTGACACCGTTGACAACGGTATCAACCTTATGACTGTCTCTCAGCAGACTGAACTGCGTCCTCAGCATGCTTATGGCTTTTGTGAGTGCACCTGAGTGCAACACGCAGGTGTGTTGTACATGACAGTACACTGCTCCATGGTGCGTGATCAGCCAGCCATTTACGATCCAACCTCCAGCCAGGATACATCCAGCTTTGTTAGTAGGTATCATTGCCTGCTGAGAACCAGTTGGGCCTACTGTGGCCTTTTGTGCTGGGTGATTTGGAGGGACCCAAACTTCTGCATGCTGCAGATAATTTGTTTCAAGTTCAGAAGAAGGAAATCACCTGTTGGCATGACCTTTCATCTATAATCATCATGTGCATGCCTGCATAGCCGAGCGCGTATGACCTGTCGAGGCAAGTGTCGATTGAATTTCCACTACTGTAGTTGCTTACAAGATCGCATCGCGCATTGATCCATGCTGGATGCACCTGCCCATGGCATGCCCTTGTTGACAGGGTTACAAGCATCTCATGCCCCTCTCGTGTTGGCCAGGCTACTACGAGCTGCTGACAGACTGCTGCAACAGCCGTTCCAAGGTGTCATCAGTGACTGCACCCGCTGCACTGTCAGGGTCAGAGTGAAACTGCTGCTCCTGCTGCTGCTCCTCCTGCTCCTGCCCGTCGACTCGCTCCTGCTGCAGCTGCTGCTCTTGCTTGAAGCCCTGTTGTCCCTGTTGCCCCGTCTCCTGCTGATTGTCTTCTGGCAAGATTGCGCTGCCTTCTGCGTCATCATAAACATCAGCTCCTTCCTCCTCCTCCTCCTCCTCCTCCCTTATACTGCCCCCAAGGTAGCTGCTGCGCCCAGCCCCTCGCGTCTCACCACCAGGGTCATCCCTCCACGCAGCTCCCTGCCTGCTGCGCCCCCCAGCTGCCGGCTGGCCCCGGCGCTGCTGCAGCCCCCCAGCGCCCCCAACCCCCTGCTCCCACCCTGCCTGCTTGCGCTCGGCTTGCCTGCCGCTCAGCATCGCAGCGCGAGCACGCCTGCGTGCTGTCAGCGCCTCCAGGGGGCCAGCAGACGCATCCCGGTCCCGCCTGCCACGGGGGCCAGCGTACGGCCCAAAGTCGCGGTCAAAGCTGTCAAAGCTGCCCAGGCCTTCCCCAGCATCTGCCAAGGGCCACCCAGGCACCCGCTGCCCGCTGAGCTCCCCCTGCATCATGTAGCTTGACGCCAGGCCCTGAGCCCGGGATATGTAGGCCGCAGAGTCAAGACCCGACAGCCCCGACAGCCCTGACCCGTAGCGCCCTGCGCGGCGGCCTGCGAGGTTGCTGCGGCTGCTGGCCCGTACAAACTGCCACACACCCACCACGATCATCATGATCACCACAAACGGCTGCAGCAGCTTGGCCCAGTTTGTGGGGTCACTTGCTGCCGCAGTGCTGCCAGATGCTGGGCCCCTCCCAGCAGCAGCACCCCCACCACCCGCACCACCCACCACCCCACTGCCTGGGCCAGCAGCAAACACAGACACGCCCCTATTGCCCATTGGCAGCAGTAGCAAGGCTGGGCCTCCAGCAGCTGCTCTTAAGGGGTCACTGTAACCTGCTGCCTGCAGCAACACCACCCCACCACTGTCTTCTCCCCTGCTCATACTGCTGCCGCTGCTGCTACCACTGTCATCGACAGTGACGTCGCTGGCCTGGTTCCTGCTGATAGAGCCGTGCTGAGCGCTGCTGGCCGCATCTGTGGCTGTACCACCCCCCAGGGGCTGCAGCAGCTGCTTGTGTTGCTGCGTCAGGCCGTACAACTTCCACAGCTGTGCCCATGTGTGTGACACCAGGGTACTGCCTAGCAGCTGTACCTTGTGGCCTGACACATCAAAGGCAGCTGCACCCAAGGTGTGCAACAGCAGAAGCTTGCCCCTGCCCATCACAATGTGAACATGGCCGGGGGGAAGGCCCAGTGGGAGGCGCTGGTGGACCTACAGGAGCGTGGCAGGATCACATACACAGGACACACAAGGAATACAAAGTTCAGATCAGGAGGAGGCGAGTACTTGCGATCACAAGTGTGCCATGCCTGTTCTCCTGTCGCATCCTGCAGGTACATGCTGTCGCGTCGTATGACGTCACGTCCCACAGTGTACCCACACCCGGACCACCCTGCACTCATGTGCTGCCACCCTGACCTACACCCTGTCTTACACCAAGCCCAAACCCCAAAAGCTGCACCACAAGGTGCCCCTTTTGCCCCCTGAACCCTGCTTACCCTGCACTGGTGGGCTGCCACCCCTGAGGGCACCACCAGCACCACCAACTCCCCGGCAGCAGTGACTCCAAACGCCCTGAAGGAGCGCTGGGGGTCAAAGGCAGCAGCCACCAGCCTGTCGCCATGTTCATGTTCATGGACGCCAGCAGGCTGTGCATGTTCATGGCCGTGTGCATGGGTGTGGGAGCCTGAGGCGGCTGCCAGGCCAACGCATTGCCTTGTTATGACGCTGCGGCCTCGCTTCATAAGCAGGATGGTTGTGGCTGCCTCGCCTTGAATCACAAGCTGGAAGTTGCCTGCGAGACAGAACACGTGCAGGGCAGACCAATGGGACATAGCACAGCGTGGGTCAGGAAGGCGTGTTGTGCAGGATTGTGGTGGTTGGTGATGGTGGTGTCACAGCAGCAGTGGTGCCGTCATGCCTGTAGACATACATTCAGTGTTTCACACAGTGGGCGTCCTCTGTCAGCACAGCAGCCAGGTAGGTGTGGGGTGAACCACCCCAAAGATGACTTGGCAGACAACATGACAGCTGCAGAGATACACTTGACTTACTGTTGAGGTTTGCTGCAAGTGGGGGGCTGGCTGCTGTCTGCTGGGCCATCAACATGTGCCCCGACCTGGCCAACATCATCAGCACACGTCCAGACGCGTCCACTGCCAGCATCGCACGGCGGGTGCTGGACCTGCACAGGTATGGCACACAGCACCATGAGGGCCCACCTGCTGACTGTCCAGGAGGCTGTCATGACTCAAGCAGGGACTGATGACAGAGTCTCAGATCACACTTGCAAGGACAGCAAAAATATGCGAGGCTGCTGCATGCAGAGCAACTATGCTGTTTACCCATGTGTTTGGGTTTGGGCAATGCCAGGCTGTCATGTGCTTCACAGGGCCTCTGCTGCAGTGGCTGTTTGGACACGCCTGCCATGCACATGGCCACCAACACCCTAGCCCTTTCCTCCCAACTTGTATTCGGATAACAGAATCCCCAATGTGATCAGCCAAGGCACTCACGCGCCCCACAGGATGTGTGCTATGGGCTGCTGGTGGCTGGTGACGTCTGTGTCGTTGCGCTGCAGGGCCCTGTCAGCAGCAGTGGAGACCATCACAGCATGCATGGCCCTGATGCCGCTGCCATCAGGCACCCTGCGGGACAGCAAGGCACCAGCAGGCAGCACCATGACTCGTGAGCAACAGGTGCAGACCAAGCAGGAGTCACCACCTTGTGCCAATCCTCAGGCAAGTGACCTGCCTTTGTACCCGACCCAGTATCGCGCAGCACACACAAACTAGCGGCACATGCATGTTGGGCAAACAGCGCCTTGTGTCCAGACCCACCTACCTGGGGTGGTCATGTGCTATGCTCAGCAGCGTGATTGTGCCGTCTGCTTGCCCAACCAGCAGCTGCGTCTCGTTGTACCTCAGCAGGTCTGATGTCAAGGCAGAGATGCTGCTGGAGATGCCTGCGGCAGCGAGGCAAGGAGGCGTGTGAAGGAGGCAGTCAGCACAGGGCAGTCTGTGAGTGCATGGAGGCAGGGGACACAAGGGCATGACGGCATGCTTCCACAGTCAGCCAGCCGGGGAGTGAGTCAACAAGACCATGCTGTGCGTCTGCTGCTGTGCCAGCTTCACGGACTGCCCATCACTGGGGCTGCTGATCTGTCTGTTAAAACCGCTGCTCGTGTGAACAGCTGCTGTCAAGTGAAGCTGCAGGCCTCACAGCTGCCAGTATTTATGATGCAAAGGCTGAGTCAGACGTCGTACCTGTGTCATACTCATGCAGCAGGTGTCCTTGAGGAGTGAAGAAGTACAGCCGCCCAGTCTGGTCCCCAAGGACTGTGTACAGCGGGCTACCAGCTAGCTTTGCCCTATCCGTCATCACATGGCTGCAGGTCACGCTGTTGTCTGCAGAGACTGCACTCAGGAATGTGAAGTGCTGTGGCCACAGGACTGACTGGCGTGCAACCAGGCGCTGTGTGTTGGCTGTGCCAGGTAGCAAACCGTGAGCTGTAGCGCAGCAGCAGGGTGGGGACAGCACAGCCCAGAAGCGGCAGGTGTTGAAGCAGTTCAGTTTGTCAGCAGCACTTGGTGTGTTGCAGTTCAGCAGCGCTTGTTGTGGGTGGTAATGCTGGTGCTGCAGTCTAGTGAGTGAGTCAACCCCCATTGCCTGCACCCTGCCTGTGGTGTCATATGTATACGTGATTTCAAAATTTGTGATTGTGATGGTTTTTTTTGGTATGGTAAGGAATGCGTCGGGCAGAGCAGAGGGGCAGAGTTGGGGTTGAGTCGATGCAGTGACATCAGTGATGCATGATGCAGCAGCTTGACCACGAGGACTCCTGCTGCTCTCACCCATGACATCATCCATTGATTCAGCTCCCAGCAATACAGACACCAGCCGCTTGATCTCCTGAAGTTGTGCCTCTGGGGTGGGGCCTGCAGGAGTTGGCACTGCTGCTGCATAGCTGGTACAGCCTAGCGCCAGCAGCGACGCGAGAAGTAGTGTCAAGCAATTCGACATCTGATCAGCTTACTGAAGCGTATTATGGTGTCATGGGCCCATCGATCGACTTTTTGCGCACAGAGATCTGATCCGCTGGACCGCTGCAGCGTTGGGCCTCGGCAGTCTGCATCCAGAGCCCGTCATCATGCGATAAGTGTTCATTACAAACACACCAGATCGCTACAACACCCTGGTGGAAACGAATGTGACGGATGACATGACAAGCTGCACAAATGACTAAACCAGAGGCAAACATTCCAGGGGTGCAGGCATAGGGGCAGGAGGCCTACCCCAGTGCCCACAACAGACAATGAGACGCTGTAGACTCAAGCCCTAACATGCGCGCCAAGCGGCCTTTGCACTAGTATCAACACACCCACACACAACAGGAATCCTGGACAAAGCCCGCAACACTGCCGCACCAGCACACCCCGACGCTGTGTGCTTCGAAAGTAGCCATGCACTACCACAGGGCCGGCCACATGGACCAGTGGCACAAACCTTGACCTGCAATGGCGCTGGTGACAAACATTGCTCCACTCATGATCAGGTGTGCAGGCACCTTGCCAGCACCCTGCTTCCCATGCCCAAGTCAACACAGCACAACACAGCGGCAGTCTGTCTAGGTGGGTCCACAAGCACACCCCAACTACAGCATGGACCCGAAAGACGCGGCCTCATGGCCGTTGCAATAACTACTTCAGGTCAACACCACTACGCAGTGCTGCAGTGCGACATACAGCTGCTGCCCAACTGGCAACCAACCAACAAAAGCGAGCAGGCTGGCCTCAGCCCGAACACATGTGCCACCGTTGCATTGCAGGCAACATGTGGGCACCACATGCACGACTTCACGCATTCAGAACAGCAAACAACAGCATGCTGGGAGCATTTCAGGGCTTGCGAGTCTCAAGTCCTTTCCCACATAGCTAAGATGGCTTCAGAGCATTGGGACTGTGAACCAGAGGCAGTGACCTCAACCAGGATCTCGCACCGCACGCTTGTGCGTGCTGGTGCTGCTTTGAAGGCGCTGGTGCTGATGGGAGGATGTTGGGTTGAATGTACTTTGCTCGCACAGCACAAAACTAGCTTCAAAGCACATCAAGCATGGAGCAACACTGCAGGGGCGCGGCGCCCTCCAAACACCAGCATACAAGCCTTTTGCTGAGCCCCATGCGGCAACAAACACAGTGTACTATAGACCGAAGCACCGCCAAGTTCCTGCATTGCCTGTATGTGTCGGGGTACTTGGAGCAGCAACTGTCAGTCACAGCCGGCAACAGCCTGATTGGCTGTCCTGCCACATGCTTGTGCGCGAGCAAGCAAGCCGTGATGCAGCAGACAGATCCATGCATGCGTGCTGACACAACGCACAAACAGACAATGTTCTTTGCACCCAGGGGATGTGCGTCATGCACTAACTCCAGTGCACTCATCAGTCCGAAGCGATGCAAAAACACATCGGTTTTGGCTGGCACATCCAGAATATCATCTGCAGCCATGCACTAACAGCATGGAGACAGAGCGAAGCCATCCCCAAGGGGTGCTCAACATGTGACACGGCTGAATGCAGGACAAAAGGTGCTGCAAAGGCTGCGCACAATGTCCAGCCCACACTCTGCAAGCACAGGGTTTCCTGCCAGGTCTCGCAGGGCCGTACATGCAGCCAGGTGGCTGGTCGGCATACTCGCGCAACACCCACATGACTGTTGGTGCTCTTATTGTGACACCTGTAGCAAGCAGTGTTGCAGGCGCAGTCTCGGAACACAGGCAAAGAAGCCGCAGTGTTGACTTGCCTCTTCAAGAAGCCACGGATTCCCGAGCACACCACATGCCATCCACTCAACTGTCACAGAAGCAGTACCTAGCCCCACATAATCACAGGCCATCACACGCATCTTGCCCCGACAATCAACACACAAAAAGTTTGCAGTGATGTCCAAACCCTGACAGCACCCATTGAGCCTGTCAAGGCGCAGCGGGCACAGCCAACAGCCTTGCTGGCTTTGCCGACGAGCTTCATTTGTGTTGACATCCATTCACATGCCGTGGCTGAGCTCTTCTGCCGGGCAGGCTGTGCCTGCACAATGCCCCACTGGTGCCAAGGACAACACACACCCAGCCAGAGCAGGAGCCCAACACAACAGACTGACTGATCAAGGATCAAGCTCCTCCCCCAGACTGACATACATGCATGCAAGACAGAGATACTACACACCGTTTACGCAAGAAGAATAGACCATAGATCCATTTTGAGCACACTGCACACCATACTGCGCATCGGGTGGCATCCATTGACCACACAGCCATCACTGTTGGAGGCAGCATGCAACAACTGCACTGCCAGATGTACACATGCCCAAACTACCTGGGCACCAGCGTACCACCTGCAGCAAGCACACCAACCTCTGCCAAAAGCAGCAGCGCCGAGTCTTGCTGCCCTGCCCCTGCAGCTGCGCTGGCCCAAAGGCCCATTTCAACCAGCAAAGACAAGGTCTGTGTAGCAGGGTGTGTCACAGAGCACAGCGCGTCAAGAATTACTTACAACAGACGCCATGCCCGCCCCTCAGCTTGTGGAACAGACGGGTCTGCGCAACAGCTGACAATAGAGTCCAAACGTCAACACGCCAGGCAGGTATCAGCCGGCGTACAGTGCAGTGCAGCATTACCGGATACCCAAGACGACAGAAGCCTGCTCATAGACCAGCCAAGACGTGACACAACCACACAACATCCAGCTCAGTACATACTTCCAGCCATCTGGCTCCCGCTCCACAGAGAAAAAACCCAGACTGCCATCATCACCCCAAGACGCATTGCCCCCTTCCAGCAGACAAGCAGCGCACACAGTCTGTAAACACAGTGCCCCTATCGGTAAACTGCCGCCATGATCTGCCCAACTGTGCCGTGCTGTAATCATCGCTGGTAGGAAACCTCCTTGTGCCTGGGTAGCACCCACAAAAAACCTGGGCGCAAGGCCCTGGCTACATCCAAGCTACTCTGCTCAGCACGCTGAGCTGTAATGACACGAATCTCAGGTTCCCTCAACCCTGGCTTCAGGACTCTGCCAGGGTTAGGCAGACACGCACTCAGGCCTAAAAACCTGCTGGGCTCAGGAGGGACGTGATCAGCTGACGTGCTGCAGACACCTGCGACTGTGCACCAGTGATATTGATGTGGAAGAGCCCTGCTGCCACAGGCGCGGAGCTCAGGCTGGCGCCTGACATGGCGGAAATGTTGTACAGCTGGTTGCTGACCACACTGAACTGGCTGCTTGTCACCTGGAGGGACAGGTTCACCATTGGGCCATCCATGCCAACGTCAGCAAGTGGCTGCTGGGCGTGCAGCTGCGCCTGCTGCTGCAGCCCCAGGCCGGTGACTGCACCGGGTGAGGGCTGCCCGTGCATCAGCATTGCAGGGTGCAGGGCTTGCTGGGACAGCAGGTAGGCTGCCTGCTGCTGATGGGGCTGCACGGGTGAGGGCATGCCAGCACCTGCTGCCACACCCCCTGGCTGCGGCTGGGCACCAAAGGGCTTCACCATTAAGCTGCCCGAGCCGGAGTTGTCGCTGTTGGAGGGCTGCTGCTGCATCACCAAGGCTTGCTGCTGCTGCTGCATGTTGATCGGCGTGTACATGACAGGCATGGCTGGGCTGTGCTGCTGCATGTGCTGCTGCTGGTGTTGCTGCAGCTGTTGCTGCTGCATCTGCTGCATTTGCTGCTGCTGGGCCTGCTGGGAAGAGACAGTACACAACGTCAAAGAATGATGCAATGCAGTAAAAGGCTGATGCCAACCATTGACATCCTGGCTGCACAAGCCCAGCCTGCAACAGCAGCAGCTGGCTGGCTGGCTGCCGCTGGGGTTGTGACCTAGTGCCTTCTGGGGTCTCCTTGTGCATGCCAAGCGGTACACCAGGTGGGTCACATGCCACTATGTGCAACATGGCGCCTGATCCCCTGCAACGGCACAGCACTGTATGCTAAGCCATGATATGTCACTGAAGCGGGTGGCTCAGACCACACACACCTGCATGGTCATCATGGGCTGCAGGAGGAAGGGGCCCTGTGGGGCCCCCAGGCCCAGCTGCTGCAGGCTGCCGGGCTGCTGCAGCTCAAGGACCCCTGAGCCACTCATCCCGCTCATGCCAGTGGCCAAGTTACTGCTGGACGACATGGCGCTGTTGCTGGACATGCCAGCGGCCTGCATGCCTGAGGCACCCTGGAATGGGGAGGTGTTCTGCAGCCCGTGCTGGCCCCCCATCATCATGAGCGAGGCTGCAGGCTTGCGCATGTTGGCACGCCGCACCACCAGTGGGCGATCCTGCTCGCCTGTGGGGTCGCTCAGCACCCGCTGCAGGTTGAACTTCAGCACAGCCTGCAGGCAGGTGGGTCAAGGGGTGGCAGGGTGGGTCGGTTGGTCGGTCAAGAGAGCAGTTGCAGCTGCCGCGCAAAAGCGTGAAAGCTGATGATTGGGCAGTACGGTAGCAGCTGCAGTTGATGAGGTTCGGTCAGGCAGCAGTGCCTGCCAGGCCTCGGTCAGTGGCCGGTTCCCACAGTAACAGACCCGGAGCAAGGCTGCAGGGCAGCTGTCCTACAGCATCTGGGTGGCTCTGCATTGCACAGCCTGGAGCAGGCCAGCCTGCTGGCCCCTGTGCTGTGTTTCCCACCTTGTCTGCATCAGCCTTGTTGGTGTACCACACAAACGCACTGCCCTTGGACTCGTGCGTGAACTTGTCCCGCACCACCACCAGCTCCACCACAGGCCCGATGGTCTCGAACACCTGTGCAGCAGCAGCAGCAGCACCACCACCACCACACCTTGGTCAGTCGTATGAACTGTGTGCTCTTGCTCAACAAGCAGCACACACACAAACAAGGCAAACCACAAAACAGCTGCTGCGTTGCGGGGTGGGGAACACCTGTTTAACAAGAGCACTCCTCCTCATACGTCTGTTCTTGTGCGGCATGTACGATGCACACAGGAAACCATGCTTGGTGGTGCTGCCATGGTCTGGATGGACACGACACCAGCTGTGGCTGGCAGCTGACATCAGGCTGGGCCCCTCACACCCACGCCCTCCACCCACCGGCCGCAGCTCCTCCTCTGTGAACGCGTGAGGCACGTTGCCGACAAACAGCTTGTAGGCGTCCGGGGCACACCCAGCAGGCAGCAGCTCCGTGTACTGCAGCGCTGAGCTGCTGCTGGAGCCCTCGCTCGCCATGCCTGCTGCTGCTGCAGCATCCAGCAGCTTGCCCTGCGACAGGCCCGCGCCTGCGCCCATGCGCATCGGCACCCCTGACATGCCCAGGGGGTTGCCCATCCAGAGGTCAGAGCCTGCTGCAGCAGCGTCACCGCAGCACACACGCTGACGTCGGTTGTTCATACAGGCGCCACCGACAAGTGCTGGTGGTGTGGCAAAGAAGGGATCCTCAAGTGACAACAGCCATCATGCAGCGTTGTGTACATCAGTCGGTGGACCTGATGGGCTGTGAACTACCGCAAGATGCCAAACAGCTGCACATGACACCAGCGCGCGCTGCACCACCAGCAGCACTCCAACAGCCGCGCCAAGCGCACGAATGGGCCGAGTGCACGGGGCAGGCGTCCGATCAAGCATCACTCACCCATGCTTGGCACCAGGCCCTGCCTCATTGCCGCCAGGTGCTCCTCCCGCCGCCGCTTCTGCAGTGCTGCATCCATCCACTTGACCACCATGGGCACCTCCATGCCCTCCCACACATGCTTGGCGTCCAGCGCATCAATCGCCGCAGCTGCCTCGTCATTGCTGCCCATGGTCACCAGGCCACAGCCCTTGGTGGTGGGCGCACCCTGTGTATTGTTGACACGAGTGCATAGAGACCATAGAGAGCATGCACAGGGCTCAGCAGCAAGCAATGGGACGCGGGTACCAAGCCGGTTATCTTGAGCGTGTATGTGCGACGCACAGCAAGGCAGGGGTGTCAGCATCTTGTGGGGCAGAGTGAACAGGCAGCAACAGACCATGGCGTCACGTCGTATCCCAGCAAAGTATGCAGAAAGCAAGGCTGCCTAGCATCAAGGACTGCGTGACGACAACCAAGTGACTGGCGCCAACTCATACTAAGACACAGGTGAAGGCGCTGTCAGGCTGTCCACCTTCGCACGTGCATGCCCAGGCGGTCCCCACAGCGACTGACATAACGCCCGACTCCCTCACCTGGAAGGCCCTGAACAGGTTGACTTCAATGACGCGGCCAAACTTGTTGAACAGGGCACTGACCTCGTCCTCACTGGCAGATCGAAGCACCTTGGCAAAGAACAGCTGCAGTTTGACAACGACACAGGGCGTCGGCGCACAAATGTAAGCCGCAGCACCTCAGCAGCAGTTGCAGGTGCACAAAACATACAATATGGCGGCACGCTGGCTCTCTGTCTCTTGCTCCCAAAGCCTTCAAGGCGAGCTTGCAGACATCCTGCAGACCTCGGGTTGATGATGTAGGGTAGCTGTCAGTCAGAGAACTCTGTACAGCATGACCAACAGGATACTTCTGGCTGCTGTGCTTATGCGTGGTTACTTTGCAGCCCTCGCCGCTGCTTGCAGCTGCTCACCATCCTGTTCTCTGCATTGCTGTCCTCAACAGCCCTGCGCTTCTTGATCTGTAGCAGCGGGTCTGCCCACTTGACAGCGAGTGGCGTGGTGCTGCCGTCCAACAGCAGCTTCTCATCAAAAGCAGACATGGCCTGCACGTTACAAGCGCACACACACATGACACCCCCTGCTTGTACTTCCCATGTTAACATACATACACCATCTCACACAACAGCACACAAGTCGGCGCCATGCACTCGCACACGGCACGATTGACTAGGGTTGTGTCCTCTGCAATACCCCTGCCCTGGCATGATGTGCGGCATACACAGCTTCAGAACGGCAGCTGCCCCCTTCAGCAGGCCCATGCTGCCAACTGTTGTGCGCTGCCCCGCCTCACCTCGATGGCTTGCTCACGCGTCTGCATGGTGATGAAGCCGCAGCCTTTGCTGACGTGGGTGCGGCGCTCGCGGAACAAGTTCACCTCCTCAACCTGACGTAGCCACAAGACAGCAGCACCACACAGCAGCACCAAGGGACACAACCCCGCTCACCACGGCCGCTCAGCACAATGCCAGCAAGGGGTGGACACAGTGAACAGAGTTAGGCCGCGTGGGGAACGTGCTGCTGCACAACAGCACTGCAGCACCGGGGCCTAGTGACAGCCATGAGTGGCCCACAACCGATGCTGCCCTTCCAGACCACAATCACTCCCACACCTGCGGTCCAGCACCTGCAGCAGTCGCTGCAAGCAATGCTGCACATGCTCCCACAACTGCTGGTCAGCCAGCTGCAGCAACAGGGGCGCATGTCTGCCAACAGCGGCTGTTGAAGACCCGACACGTGTGCATTCTTACCTGGCCCACCCTCTCAAACAGCTGTTTCAGCTGCTCCTCTGTCAAGCTTGGGGGTGCGTGCGCAAAGAACAGCTGCTTGTTGTCCTCCGGCCCTGTGCCTGCCTGCACATACTGATGGCTGCGGGCATACCGCACCTGCAGCACCAGGCGTGTGCAGCACGACGCCACAGAGCGATGTGTTTGGCGTGCGCGCCACATGCCATGCTGCTGTAACCAGGATCACGAGGTGCAGCAGTGCATGCAAGCTGCAGGCAGGCTGTCACCTACGTAAAAGTTGCCAATTAACTGGTGGGCGGCTGCTGTGGCTGTGCAGCCCCACCTCAGGCCCCAAAGCGCCATTGTGCCATGTGGTCCATTGCGCCGTTTAGCGGACCAACCACCTACTGACCATCACACAGTGAGGCCACTGGTATGTCTGTCTGATGGGCTGTCACATATGTTCGACGTGTGCATCCCCAGTACCAACATACCTCCATTGGACACAAGGCCCCAGGGAGGTGCACCCCCTTGTTGAGGGACGCTATGGCTGCTGCTGCCTCCTCCTTTGTTGCATAGCTGACAAACGCACAGCCCCGCGGCTGTCCAGTCACCTTGTCTTTGAGAATGATGATGTCTTTCACATCACCAAACTGCAGCACAACAGCAGCACACAACAGTGACAGCCTGTTACCCAGTTGCATCGGCATGTGCAACCCAGCAGCTGGCGTGCTTTGCATGCTGCTGTACAGACGGCCCAGAGCACTGCCAAGACTACAGCAGCCCAGATATCTCTTGGCTGCAAGTGTGTTTTGCAGAAGGGCTGATGCTTGCCCCTGCAGTTGATCTGACACCAGCCGCGCCCAGCGGAAGTCCCGGCGAACACACCTTTTGAAACAGCGGCAGCAAGTCTCGCTCAGTGAAGAGCTTTGGCACCCAACCCACAAACAATCTGAACAGAGGTTTGTCGCTGGTGCCATCTCGGGGTGCAGTCTCGCACTCCGAGGGCTCAGGCTCCTGCACACAGCATCACAACAGAACAGCATGCCTCTTGTTGTGGGGTGGACTGGACCAGAGGATCAACCGCCAGCTGCTGCTGCTGCTGCTGCTGCCATTCACTGTGTGTAGATGTGTGCGAGTCACTGTGAGCTGAGTGCAGTGCCTCGACAACCCCGGCTCTGCATCAAGCCAAGCTGCTGCTGTTGCCGTGGGTGGGGCAGGAGTCTGGGCTGCACAAACATACCTGCTGACACACATACGTGCACCAAACAAAATAGTTGATGGGGAAAAATAGCGAGCAAAGCAACCGCTGTAGATAGCAAATGCTGAGCAAGAACCAGGCTGTGCACAAACACCACAGTGCAATCTGCAACCACCTATTAGCATAAGACAAGCGGCGCGTCTCACCATGTCTGTGCCGCTCTGTTCCAAAAAGGGTGCAAATGGCTTCTTCAACATCGCCCCCACTTGCTGCAACATGGTCTTGCTGACACTTGCTGATCGCGCTGCTGCTGCGTGAGGCAGTCATGGACACATCACACACATTGCTTCTGATGCATTCGAAGCAAACGGCGCGCCGGGCGACGTCGAGAAGCTAAGCAGCAGGTGATGAAGACGGCCTACTCTTTCACTCGTTTGATTACCTGCAATGAAAGGATATCAAAGCTTTGGTGCATTGCGTTGAATTTCCTTCAACGTTGATCTATGTAGTCTTGCTGCGACTGCAACTGCGTAAGCGGCCGGCTTGGACAACCTTGGAAAATCACCTGACAGATGACGCCCCCTTGTCAGAACTGCATAGGCCGCTGCCCATGCTGCTCAACAGCTTGAAGTGGTGTCCTTGGTAGCCTTAACCGCAACGTACCGCGTTTGTTGGGCTCTGCCATGTGGGTTAACCCCATACACTGAGATAGCATAATACGCCACAGGACCGTACCGTTGTGACAGTCCTATGACCATTGTTCCTGGTCTGGGTGCACCCACATGACCGAAGCTCCAACAGCTTAGAAAAGAGCAAATTGTGTATTGACAGTCTGCGCCGCCTGCAGCTGCACACATCGCTGCAACAGATCTGCCCAACCACACTACTGTATGGGTTGGCCTCAAGTGACAGACTCTGAGAGCGCTGGGTTTGATTTGGATCTGAGCGGCTTTCCGTGCACATGAGCAAGAACAATGTCAGATGCCAGATGAGTCAACGGGCACAGCTTTCAAGCCCTTGTGGCACAAGTAGCACAAGGCTTGGGCCAGCTCTAGAGCATTTAGATCTAACGTTAGAAGTAAGTTATAACTGCCGGCCAGCAAGGCACTTTTTGTGTGTGTGGTGATG